>JAUMJL010000256.1:0-64448 GCA_033558185.1 Dromococcyx pavoninus
TGTTGCTGCTGGCGGGGCTGTACCGCGCATGCGCCGAGCGGCGGCACCGGACCCGGGCCGGGGGCGACGCCGCGGGGCACCATGGGTAACGGGGACCGCTGGGGTGCTCTAAGGAGGAAAGGGCGAGATGTGCACGTGGAGAGGCGGCTGGAGCCTGGGGGGGAGGTGGGGTTGGCCCGAAGGGATGGGATGGACTCGGGTTGGGGGGGGCGGCTGGGGTCCTGGAGTGGCTCGGGCTCGGCGGGGAGGTGGGGTGGGCCCGGAGGGCGCTGGGGCTCGAGAGTGGCCGAGGCCCGGGGGGAGGAGATGTGAGGTGGGCACTGAATGGAGATGGGGTGGGCCCGGGGGGCGGCTGGCTGGGCATTGGAGGGTGGCTGGAACACGGGGGGTGGCGGGCTGGGGCCCGGGGGTGCGAATCTGGGGCCCAAGGGGTGGTGGGGTGTGTCTAGGGGGCGGCTGGGTCCCAGGGGCTGTAAGGGTGGGTACGGGAGAGTGGCTGGAGCGCAGGGACAGTGGGGTGGATCTGAGCCTGGCCTTGGCTCTGCAGTCCTTGGGGCTGTAGCGTGGTGGGCCTATTGCCAGTGGCTTCACTAAACCAGCCACACGGTCCTAGCCGTAGGCACGGGCACATCCCTGGCACTATCCTCGCTGCTCTCGCTGCTGCTCTTCGCTGGGATGCAGATGTACAGTCGGCAGCTGGCCTCCACCGAGTGGCTGACCATCCAGGGTGGGCTGCTGGGCTCGGCACTCTTCGTCTGCTCCCTCACCGTATCCTTTGAGGCTGCAGGGAGCGGGCCCAGGGTTGCAGTGCCCTGTTATGTACCTTAACCCTCCTGCCAGGCCTTCAACAACCTGGAGAACCTTGTCTTCGGCAAGGGCTTCCAGGCCAAGATCTTCCCAGAGAGTAAGTGCTGAGCGCAGGTTTGTCCCGCTACATCATAGAACCCTAGAATATCTTGAGTTGGAAAGGACCCATAAAGATCCTCGAGTCCAACACCCGTTCCTGCACAGAACAACGTCAGCATTCATCCCATGTGTCTGGAGGCGTTGTCCAAATGCCTCTGGAATATTGTCAGGCTTGGGGCCGTGACTGCTTCCCTGGGGGGCTGTTCCAGTGCTCCACCACCCTCTGGAGGAAGAACCTTCTCCTAATGTTCAGCCTAACCCTCCCCTGACACATCTTCTTGCCATTCCTTTGCGTCCAGAGAGAAGGGATCAGCATCTGCTCTTCCTTCTCTTGTGAGGAAGCTGGAGACTGTGAGGAGGTCCCCCCTCAGTCTCCTCCATGCTGAACAGACCAAGTGACTTCAGCTGCTCCTCACACATCTCCTCTAAACCCTCTACCAGCTCTGTGCTCTGTTCTGGACACTCTTCAGTACCTTTAGATCCTTTCTATCCCAAAACTGCACCCAGTGCTCAGGCTGGGGCTGCCCCAGTATGGAGCAGAGCAGTACAATCCCTTCCCTTGCCTGGCTGGCGATGCAGTACCCCCAGGACACGGTTGCCCCCTTGGCTGCCAGGGCACTGTTGGCTCATGTTCCACCTTGCTGTTGACCAGAACCCCCAGGTCCCTTCCCACAGGGCTGCTCTCCAGCCTCTTGCTTCCCAGTGTGCGCATCCAGGGTTGCCGTGTCTCATCCGACTGGGGATTGGTCTCATGTCTTCATGCAATGGGTGTTTGCCCAGCTCTCCAGTTTGTCCAGATCTCTCTGCAGGGCCTTCACTCTCAAGAGTGTCAATAGCTCCCCCAGTTTTGTGTCATCAGTGAACTTCATTACTAGAATTTGAAGCCCTGTATCCAGGTCATTTATGAAGATGTTAACGAGCACTGGCCCTAAGGTGCATCCCTGTGGAACCCCGCTAGGGACTGGTAGCCAACCTGGCTCCATGGCTGAGCATGGCTGCATCTTTTCTCCCTCCTTTCTCTCCCCTGCAGTCCTTACCTGCCTCTTGCTGGCTCTCTTCGCCTCTGGCCTCATTCACCGAGTATGTGTGACCACCTGGTAAGTCCAGAGCTAGCCCTGGGGTGTGGGGAGCAGATGTTTCACAACTGTGGCTGCTGCTGGCCACGCTGATGGCTCGTGCTTATTGTTGGGAGGGAAATAGGGCACAAGGCAGGGCCAGGGACCCACAGGGTGAGGCATAGCAGTGGTAGCAAAGGGGGAGGTGTTGGTTTGACCTCCGCATGTTACTGCCTGCCAGCATCTGAGCAGCCTCTTCTTTCCTTGCAGCCTCATCTTCTCCATGGTTGGCCTCTACTACATCAACAAGATCTCCTCCACCCTCTACCAGTCTGCAGCACCCGTCACTGCTCCCGCCAAGGCTGTTGGCAAAGGCAGGAAGAGGAATTGATGTCCCAGGGCAGCCCCCTCCCCACCGGGCCAGACTGCAGCTCCCCAATAAAGCCATTTCTTTGTAGCTTCTTGTCTGCTGCTGCCACAGGTTTGGTTCCTCTGCCAGCTCCCAGCCCGCTTTCTTTGCACCAGTGGTTGGCACAGCTGGGAGTAGTCCTGCTCACTCCTCGAGGCTGCAGCGGAGCCTGGAGGGGGAGAATGAGAACCTGGACATGAGGTGGCAACGTGCGCTCACAGCCCAGAAACCAACTGTGTCCTGGGCTGCATCCAGAGCAGTGGGACCAGGAGGGAGGGAGGGGATTCTGCCCCTCTGCTCTGCTTTGGGGAGACCCCACCTGGAACCCTGAGTTCAGTTCTGGAGTCCTCAGCACAGGAAGGACCTGGAGCTGTTGGAGCAGAGTCTAGAGGAGGCCACATAGATGATCTGAGGGCTGGAGCACCAGGCACGGGGGTTGCACCAGGGCAGGGGGGAGGCACTGTGCGCTGGGACAGGGGGAAGGCGGGGTTGGGCTCCGGGCACTGGGGCCGTGCCGTGGCTGGGCTGGGGGTAAGCACCGGGCACGGGAGCTGCGTCGGGGCAGGGGGAAGCACCTGGGACCGGGGCTGGAGGGAGACAGGGAGGCAGCACCGGGGCTGCGCTGGGGCAGGGGAGGAGGGGGGAGGCAGCGGGCACGGGAGCGGCGGCGGGAGGCAGAGCAGCTGCACCGGGGCGGGGAGAAGCAGGGGGGCTGCGCCGGGCACGGTGTGGCCGTGGGAAGGCCCGGCCGGCCCCGCTCCCACGCCGTCCCGGACGCGGGGTCCGCCAGGTGCTTCCTGCGGGCGCTGCCCGAGGCACAGGAGTCGCCAGGACCCAGTCCGCCCCGCCGCCAGGGGGCGCCATCAGCCCCGCACTGCAGCGCCCAGCGGGCCCGTGCGGCGGCGCTTCCGTGACGTCATCAGCGCGACGGGAGGTGGAGCCGAACCCAGACAGGGACAGGTGGGGGCGGGAGCGGGACTGGGAGCGGTTCTTCGGCGGGCACGGAGGGGCCTGGGCCGGATCTTGGCAGCGGCTGGTGAGGGTTCGGGCCGGGCCCTGTTCGGGAGTCCCTGCTGGACCCGGAAGGGTCTGGGTCCCGGCACCGGTTGGCGGGGGCCGGAGAGCTTCGTGAGGCCTTGGAGGCCCAGAGGGGGCCGAGTAAGGGTCACGGAACCGATTGGCGAAGGCTGGAGGGGTTCGGGCCGGACCCTGTTCGGGAGTCGCTCCTGGACTCGGAGGGGTTCCAGTACCGACTGGGGGCCAGAGGGTCTCGGGAGGCCTCTGCGGACCCACAGGTGGCCGGGTTTGGTTTCTGGGACCGGCTGGTGGGGGCCAAAGGCGTTCGGGAGGCCTCTGCAGGCCCGGAGGGGTCTGGGATTGGGGCGGTGGGGCTGGTGTGGGGCGCGGGTCCTTCCGTCTCTCACGGCCTCTCTCTCCACAGCCCAATATGACCAAGCTGGGGCAGTGGCTCTGTGGACTCGCCGTGTTGGGCTCGGCCTGGGCTGCACTGGCACTGGAGCCACCGGGGCTGCATCTCCCGGTCCCTTTGCGGCAGGCCCTGCTGCCCCTGCCCCTCTACCTGCTGGTGGCCTTTGGCTGCTACTCCCTGGCCACCGTGGGCTACCGCCTGGCTACCTTCAACGACTGCGAGGAGGCGGCTGCCGAGCTGCAGGAGCACATCAGGGCGGCGCGGGCGGATTTGCGCCAGCGAGGGCTGCGATTTTAGACTCACAAAAATCACAGAACTGTTTGGTTTGGAAGGATCCTTAGAGCTCACCCAGTTTCACCCCCTGCCATGGGCAGGGACACCTCCAACTGGATCAGGGGGCTCCAACCCCATCCAACGTGGCCTTCAACACCTCCAGGGATAGGGCAGCCACCACTTCTCTGGGCAACCTGGGACAGGGCCTCCCCACCTGAAGAATTTTGTCCTGATATCTCATCTAAATGTACACTTTGCCAGTTTAAAGCTGTTCCCCCTCGTCCCGTCACTCCAGGCCCTTCTAAAAAGCCCCTCCTCTTCTTTCCTGGAGCCCCTTTCAGTACTGGGAAGCTGCTCTAAGGTTTCCCTGGAGCCTTCTCTTCTCCAGGCTGGACAACCCCAACTCTCTCAGCCTGTCCTCATATCAGAGGTTCTCCAGCTCTCGAATCGTCTCCATGGCCTCCTCTGGGCCCATTCCAACAGTTCCAGATTCTTCTTATGTTGGGGACTCCAGAACTGAACGAAGGACTCCAGGTGGGGTCTCCCCAGAGCGAAGCAGAGGGGCAGAATCCCCTCCCTCTCCCTCTGGTCCCACTGCTCTGAATGCAGCCCAAGACACAGTTGGTTTCTGGGCTGCAAGCACACTTTGCCAGCTCATGTCCAGCATCTCATCCACCAGGTCACCCGGTCCTTCTCTTCAGGGCTGCTCTCAAGACCGACTTCAGTGGTTGCATTTGTCTTAAACATTGTTTTAAGTGCAAGGCTCTGAGCATCGGAGGGACCTTTTTGTTGGCTCCTGGTTAACAGTGTGGGGGGGGTGCCTAGAAGCTGGAATTACTCCACTGTCCCACACACTGTGGATTGGTCAATTGTCCTGGGCAGCTGCTGTAAGAGGAGGGGGAAGAGTAGGTGGTGCAGGAGGATGCGGTGCTGCAGCAGGTGCTGCCCTCCCCACCCTGACTGCCCACGTGCACCCAAAAGGTTCACACACGGTTTGTTCTGACCCTGCAGCCCCCAACCCCAATGCCAGCACCTTCCTGAAGGAGCTTCTGCGCATACCCCAGTGCCAGAACCTTCCTGAAGGGACTTCTGTGCGTGACCCCAGGGACCACGCTTTCTGAGGAAAGACAACTGGCCTGGCCTGAAGAAGTGCTGCTGCCCAGCTGGCTTGAAGAAGAACCACTGGACCATGTGTTCCTGAGGAATTGCTGCTGGATGGACCACGTTTTCCTGAGAAACAGCCACACCCCTCTGGAGTGGTGATGGTTTTCTTTTTCCCTGCTACTTCTTTCTCTCTCCTCGAACTTCTCTTACTGTACCTTTCCTCTTGGCAGTAGGATCTATTGGATCAAATCCAAGTTGGGTTGTCCTTTGTTTAGTGACCTTGGCTGTGTTCAAGGGCTCAGGTTGTGATCTGAGCAGACTGGGATCTGTTTTGTGACTTTGAGATGCTTCGACTTGGAGCACACTCGAGCATCTGTTTTGTGGTTTTGGCTGTGTCCAAAATAAATCCTGCATTTGAATTTGCCCTGGGAGATTTGTCAGTCTTTAATTTGCCACATTGATACCCAAAAGCACCCTTTTACCCTCCGTTTTCGACTCTGCAAGTCAGGGTGGGTCCTAACGGCTGCTCTCAATCACATCGTCCCCCAGCCTGTATTGAAACTGTGGATTGCCCTGACCCGAGTGTATGACCTTCCCCTTGGCCTTGTTGGACCTCATGGAGTTCACACAGCCCCACTCCAGGCTGTCCAGGTCCCTCTGGATGCCATCCTGACCTTCTGGTGTGACAACTGCCCCACTCAGCTTGGAGTCATCTGCAAACTTGTTGAGGGTGCCCTCAATCCCATCGTCTGTGTCGTTGATGAAGATATTAAACAGCACTGGTCCCAGTACAGACCCCTGAGGGACCCTGCTCATCACAGATCTCCATCTGGCCATGGAGCTGTTGACCACTGCTCTCTGGATGTGACAACTCAACCAATTCCTTATCCACTGACCCATATCTCTCCAGTCTGGAGAAGGGTGTTTTGGGACTGGTGTTAAGGGTACCCTCAGCAAGTTTGCAGAGAACACCAATGCGAGTGGTACAGTCAACACGCTGGAGGGAAGGGATGGCATCCAGAGGCACCTGGACAGGCTGGAGTGGGGCTGTGTGAACCTCATGAGGTTCAACAAGGCCAAGGGCAAGGCCCAGGCCTGGGTCAGGGCAACTCTCAGTATTGATGCAGGATGGGGATGATGTGATTGAGAGCAGCCCTAAGGACAAGGACTTGTGGTGCTGATTGATGAAAAGCTGAACATGAGCCAGCAACGTGTTTTTGCAGCCCAGAAACCACCCGTTTCCTGGGCTGCATCCAGAGCAGTGGGACCAGCAGGGTGAGGAAGGGGATTCTGCCCCTCTGCTGTGCTCTGGGGAGACCCCACCTGCAGCCCTGTGTCCAGTTCTGGAGTCCTCAGCACAGGAAGGACCTGGAGCTGTTGGAGCGAGTCCAGAGGAGGCCACAGAGATGATACCAGGGCTGGAGCACCTCCTGTAGGAGGACAGACTGAGAGAGTTGGGGTTGTTCAGCCTGGAGAAGAAGACTTTGAGGAGACCTTACTGTGGCCTTTCAGTGCTTAAAGGGGGCTGGTAGGAAAGTTGGTGAAAAACCTTTTAGTAGGGCCTGTAGCAATAGGATGAGGGGGAATGGTTTTAAACTAAAAGAGAAGTTGAGGCTGGATATGAGGAAGAAATATTCTCCTGTGAGGGTGGGGAGGCCCTGGCCCAGGTTGCCCAGAGAAGTGGTGGCTGCCCCATCCCTGGAGGTGTCCAAGACCGGGTTGGATATGACTTGGAGCAACCTGATCTCATTGAAGATGTCCCTGCCCACGGCAGGGGGCTGGAACTGGATGACTTTCATAGTCCCTTCCAATCCAAACCATTCCATGATTCTATGTTGTGGGGACCGTATCCAGGGCTTTACAGAAGTCCACATCAATGACATCCATTGCTTTTCTCATGCCCATTGATGTGGTCACCCCATCATAGAAAGCCACCGGGTTGGTCAGGCAGGACTTGCCCTTGGTGAAGCCATGTTGGCTGTCTGGAATCACCTCCGCGCCCTCCGTGTGCTTTAGTGGAGCTCCTAGGAGGATCTGCTCCATGATTTTGATCCCAGTAAAGCTGCAGGACTGTGTCTGCCTGAGTGTGGTGCTCCCGGGGCAGAGGTGGAAGTGGTGGGCTTCCAGCTGGGGCTCCCCAGGGTGGTGCTGTTACAGTTGGGGGTCACAGGCAGATGAGGACCCCAGGAAGCTGCTCAAAGCTGCGCTGGTGGGAACTGGCTCAGCCCTCCCCAGCGTGAGGCTGGGATTTAGGGAGCTCCGTGCAGAGGGGGGGGTCTGCACCCAGGCCCAAGTCTCCTTTCCCTTTTCCAAGCTTCTGGGAGAGCTTGGCTCTGGAGGCAGGGATGCGAGGTGGCGCGAGCAGGATGAGGCCTCGCCCGGCGGCGCTGGGTAGCACTGCGGGCACAGTGCGTTCCCGGCTGCCCTTCAGATGTGGTTGGCACCTGCAGGTGGGAGCTGGAGCAGACTCATCCCGGCCCGGCTGGATGGATTCCAGGGCGAGGAGGAGAGAGGCTGCTTGGGTGGAGCGGGCGGCGCAGCCTTTAAAGTGCAGAATGCCCAGAGCTTGTGGTCTCCCCCGAACTGCCGGGGTGGCTCAGCCCACGCCGGGGGCTGCTCCCCACTCCTGCCAGCACAGCTCCCGCTCCTCTGCTTCGCCAGGAGCTGCCGGCAGATGCGCTGGGGCGCCACGGAATTAAGGTTGGAGAAGACCTCTAAGCTCATCCAGTCCAACCGTCAACACAACCCCACCGTGCTGACCAAACCATGTTCCAAAGTGCCACATCTGCACCTGCTTTGAACCCCTCCAGGGGTGGAGACCCCACAAGCCTCGTGCCAAAGCTGCAGAATGGACTTTCCTTTCCCTGTTGTGACCGGGGGAACAGAGCAGTCACTCCTGGGCAGTTCTGCTGTCTTTGTGCCTCCCCATACCTGCCCCAATCCATCCCTGTGCTCCCTCTCCTGCTCCAATCCATCCCCGTGCCCCCTCTCCATGCCCCAATCCATCCCCGTGCCCCTTCCCTTCCTGATGCTTCCTCACCGCTGGAAAGCCAGTGCTGCTGGAGGAGGGTTTGGAGTGTCAGAAGGAGCCCTCAGCATCCTGGGGGACAAAGTGGCTGTGGGGACAAGAGCTGTGCTGGCCTCTGCCTGCAGCACTCCAGGGGGGAGGAATGTGGACTCCCCCACTGCCCTGGGCAGCCTCTGCCAGTGCTTCACCTCTCTTTCCATAAAGGAATTTTTCAGTATCAAATATAATCCTCCCCTGGCGCAACTTGAGGCCATTTCCTCTCCTCCCATCACTTGTTATTTGGGAGCGGAGAGCAACACCCACCTCACCACAACCTCCTTTCCAGGAGCTGCAGAGAGCGATGAGGTCTCCCCTCAGCCTCCTCTTCTCCAGAATAAACACCCCCAGGTCCCTCGGCCGCTCCCAGAACCCCTGGGCTCCAGAACCTTCCCCAGCTCCGTTCCCTTCTCTGGACACGCTCCAGCCCCTCAAGGGCTTTATGGATCCTCACTGGAATTCTCTGGGAAGGCAGGTAGACACCAGGCACCCTGCAGTGGACACGTCCCTGCTGTGGGTGGGGGGCTCCAGCTGGCCTCTGTCTGGGGGATCCTCTGTCCAGGGCCCTCTCGCTGGAGGGGGATCCCTGTGTCCAGGGGCATCCCTCTGTCCAGGATCACTCTGTCTTGGGGATCCCTGTGTTTGGAGGAGATCCCTCAGTCAGGGGGGATCCCTCAGTCAGGGGAGGTCCTGCTGTCCATGGACCCTTAGTCTAGGGGGGATCCCTCTGTCTGGGGCCCCTCCATCTGGTCGGATCCCTTTGTCTGGGGGGGGATCCCTCCGTGCAGGGCCCCTCTATCCACAGGGTTCCCTCCATCCGGGGGGGATCCCTCAGTGTGGGGGTGCCCCCTGTGTCCGGAGAGGGGGGGCCAGGACCCACGCTGCTGGCTGGGCTGGAATGGCTGCACGGCTGGTGCTGACGCACGCCAGGACCTGCCTTCCTGGCAGCCTCGGCGGCTTCTTCGCATACCGAGGCGAAGGACTTTCTTGTTTTTAATTATCGGCTGCGCATCCTTCTGCGAAGAAATAAAAGGAGCAGTTGGTATCAGGAGGGAGGACTCGTGCTAATTAGCAGAAGTGACTAATTAGCTGTTTCCTGAGCAACAATGGCAGCTCAGAGCAGGGTGGGCAGCTCTCTTGGGCTCGCCCGCGCCGCTGGTTTTGGGGGGGCACCAGCCTGGATTGGGCCAGACTGGGGGGGGGATCGTGGCCTCAGCACACAACGAGGACAGTGACCCTCTGGGGGCTATTCAGGGCCCTCGGGGGCTACTAAGGGCCCTCCATAGGCTACTCAGGGCCCTCGGGGGGCTACTTAGCCCTCCATGGCCTACTTGGTCCTCTATGGACTACTCAAGGCCCTCCGTGGACTAATCATGTTCACCCAGGACCTACTCCCAGCCCTCCATGACCTGCCCATGGTCTTCTGTGAGCTACTCATGGCCACTCAGGGGCTACTCCCAGCCCTCTGGCAGCCAGGCAGGCAGCAGTGTCTCCCTGCACAGCCACGTGCCCGCTCTGGGCGCTGGCGTCCCCGGGAGCTGCTCCGCTCACCTCCGGGCTCGCGCGTGAGGCTGCACCGTGGCTCGCGGCACCTGCCAACCACAGCTGGGTTCCTGCCTGGTGTGTCAGCGGAAAAAAAAACGCCCTTTCCCAATGCAGCCGGTCCTTTGCCAGGGCTGGGAGTTGCACCCTGGGAGATGGGAATGGGGCTGGGGGAGCAAGGGTGGCCCCAGGGCGAATCCCTGGGGCAGACACCTGCAAGTGCAGCTGGAGCGGGCGAGGGGAGCAACAAGACAGAGCACGCTGGGTGGTGTTCAGCCTGGAGAAGAGAAGACTCCAGGGAGACCTCAGAGCAGCCTCCCAGTACTGAAAGGGGCTCCAGAAAATCTGGGGAGGGGCTTTTTACAAGGACCTGGAGTGATGGGATGAGGGGAAATGGCTTTAAATTGGAAGGGGAAGATTTAGACATTAGAAGCATGGAATGGTTTGGATTGGAAGGGACTTCAAAGCCCATCCAGTTCCACCCCCTTGCCACAGACAGGTACACCTCCCACTGGATGAGAGAGACCTTAGAGCACCCTTCCAGTACCTGAAAGGGGCTTCTGGAAAGCTGGGGAGGGGCTTTTTCCAAGCATCTGTAGTGATACAATGAGGGGAAACAGCTTTAAGCTGGAAGGGGAAAGCTTTAGATTGGACATTAGGAAGAAATCCTTCATGATGAGGATGAGGAGGCCCTGGCCCAGGTTGCCCAGAGAAGTTGTGGCTGCCCCATCCCTGGAGGTGTTCAAGGCCAGGCTGGATGGGGCTTGGAGCCCCCTGATCCAGTGGGAGGTGTCCCTGCCCATGGCAGGGGGGTGGAACTCGATAGGCTTTGAGGTCCCTTCCAACCCAAAGCATTCCATGATTCCCCTCTAGCCCTGTTCCTTCCTCTCGCCTCCGTGTTGGTTTTTCCCAGGCCACGTCGCAAGGTGTAAACCAGCTTCTGTTCTGCCAGAGCCCTCGTCACCACTTCCTTAATCCGGCGTGCGTCATCCTGGCTGGAAGACGTGTCGGAGCTGCAGGAATGGGCTCCTTGCCTTGGGGGGGGGGCTCCTAGCCCGCGGAGGGGGGGGTGGGGTGGGTGGGGGTGTTCCCTTTTGCTGGGCTCCAGCACTTGTTGTGTAATTCGGTCACCCAAACACAGTCCCGTGCTCCCGATAGCATCGCTCCAGAGCCCTGTTAATTTGTTAATTGAGTCTGGGTCGATGCCAACGGCCGCCGGATCTGTGCACGCTCAATCGTCGGGGTTTCAGGGAGGATTTCGATCGATTTTACGTTTGTTGGTGTCTAAGCCTCGTGTCAAAGCTGTGGAACAGACTTTCCTTTCCCTGTTGTGACCGGTGTCCCTGTGCTGCTGCTGGGGGGGGAGGGGGCACAGAGCAGCCACCCTGGGTAGTTCTGTCTTTGTGCCCCCCCTCCCCATACCTTCCCCAATCCAGCCCTGTGCACCCCCTCTCCTGCCCCAACCCATCCACGTGCCCCCTCTCCGTTCCCTAATCCAGTCCCCAGTCCCCTGCCCCCTCTCCCTGCCCCAATCCATCCGTGTGCCCTCTCTCCTGTCCCAATCCATCCTCGTGCCCCCTCTCCCTGCTCCAACCCAGCCCTGTGCCCCCTCCCTTCCCAATGCCTCCTCACTGTTGGAAAGGGGGTGCTGCTGGAGGGGGGCTTCAGGGTGCCAGGATGAGGCCCCCAACAACCTGGGGAACAAGAGCTGTGCTGGCCTCTGCCCACAGCACATCAGGAGGGAGGGGAAATCATCCAGGTACTGAGGATCGTGGAATGGTTTGGGTTAGAAGAGACCTCAAAGCCCACCCAGTTCCACTCCCCTGCTATGGGCAGGGACACCTCCCACTGGATGAGGGGGCTCCAAGCCCCATCCAACCTGGCCTTGAACACCTCCAGGGCTGGGGCAGCCACCACTGCTCTTGGCAACCTGGGCCGGGGCCTCCCCACCCTCACAGCAAAACATTCTCCCTAAGATCTCATCTCAATTTCCCCTCTTTCAGCTGAAAACCCTTCCCTCTCATCCCATCCCTGCACTCCCTGATCAAGAGCCCCTCCCCAGCTTTCCTGGAGCCCCTTTCAGTACTGGGACGCTGCTCTATGCCCCCCCCCTCGGAGCCTTTTCTTCTCCAGGCTGAGCAACCCCAACTCTCTCAGCCTCAGATCATCTCTGTGGCTTCCTCTGGCAGGTCTTGCTCCAACAGCTCCAGGTCCTCCCTGTGCTGAGGACTCCAGATCTGGACACAGGGCTCCAGGTGGGTTCTCCCCAGAGCAGAGCAGAGGGGGAGCATCCCCTCCCTCACCCTGCTGGTCCCACTGCTCTGGATGCAGCCCAGGACTCAGGTGGTTTCTGGACTCTGAGTGCACTTTGCCGGCTCATGATGAGCTTCTCATCCACCAGGACCCCAAGTCCTTCTCCTTACGGCTGCTCTCAATCTCTTCATCCCCATCCTATATCAATACTGAGGGTTGCCATGACCCAGGTGTAGGAACTTGCCCTTGACCTTGTTGAACCTCATGAGGTTCACACGACCCCATTTCTCCATCCTGTCCAGGTCCCTTTGTTTTGTCCATCCCACCCCTCAGTTGGGTTGACCTCGCCGCTCAACTTGGACACCAGAAGAGTCCTTGATTTATTAAAAGGCACTTAAATTCATACAAAAGAGACCACAGGGCTTCCCAGCAGCCCCTGCCCAGCACTGGGGCAGAGCTGTGGGCAGGGAAGACGATCCAGAGGTCCTGGGGACAGGGACGTGGGGGCTCCCAGCCCCCTAAAGGCATCACTGAGACCAAACCACCCATCACCTAAGAACCAAGGGCTGGAGGCACGGCCCTCTGAGGGTCCCGGTCCTGCCGGGAGCAGGTGGCCCATGGCCAAGTGGGACAGCAGAGCGGCATTGCCACGTGGGCTCGGTGGCTGTGGCCAGTCCAGACTGGCAAAGGTGGGGCTGGGGGGGATCCTTCATCATTCCGGAGCGCGTGGACTCCTTCGGTGAAGCCCCTCAGGCGTGCAGGGCTCTGTAGGGCTTCTCCTGGCCCGGCGGGTACCTCCAGAAGAGCCAGAACCGCACGACACTGGTGACAATCCCTGGCACGTTGGGGACCTGCAGGAGGACGTTGGGGGGAACGGATCTGCCCGGCTCGTGGTGCTACTGCCCTCCCCCCACCGCCGTTCCACCAGCCCCTGCGTTGCCGGGGGAGATTTATTGGCCCAATACCATCTAATTAATTAAAATCAATACTCATCTCGCCGAGCCTAGTCACGGGCTCTGCTGTGTGACACGGATGACGCCTGATGGGGCTGACCCAGTGCCAGCTGCTTAGCTGAATGCCACGGGGAGGGATGATGGGATGGGATGGGATGGGATGGGATGGGATGGGATGGGATGGGATGGGATGGGATGGGAAGGGATGGGATGGGATGGCATGGGATGGCATGGGATGGCATGGCATGGGATGGCATGGCATGGGATGGCATGGCATGGGATGGTATGGCATGGCACAGCCTGGGAGAACATCCCTTGGCCACCCGCCACAACGCACCGTGATGTAGGAGTCACGGAGCTGCAGGCCGTAGAGCGTCCAGCTAGTGGAGGCCAGGAAGGTGGTGACAGTCAGAGGGAAGGACAGGCAGCGCGTTGACTTGGTCTGGATAATCTTGGCCTGTGGAAGCAAATGTCAGGCTGGTCCTGGGCTGGGCATCCCCGGTGCCACCGCAGCCCCCACAGCCCCACACACCAGGTCAGCCAGTGGTGAGAGGTACATGGTGATGGTGAAGACGCTGCAGAAGAGCCCCAGGCGCGCCAGGCGTGTCTGTGCATCGGAGATCAGGAGGGTGAAGTAGCTGTAGCCGGCGGCCAGCACTGCCAGGAGCAGCAGGGTCTGCAGCAGCACGAGGCGCTGGGGCAGAGAGGAGGGGATGGTGAGGGTCAGGGTCCCGAGGGAACGGCAGGAAATGTGCCAGGGGAGGGTTAGATTGGCCATTAGAAGGTTCTTCCCCCAGAGGATGTTGGAACACTGGAACAGCTCCCCAGGAAAGCAGTCACGGCCCCAAGCCTGACAATATTCCAGAAGCACTTGGCCAACGTCTTTGCCCTCCAATACCCACCGTGTTCTGCTCTTCGTGCCAGCCCCAGCACAAAGACCATGAGCCAACAGTGCCCTGGCAGCCAAGAGGGCCAATCGTGTTCTGGGGGGAATCCTGCACAGCATCGCCAGCCGGGCAAGGGAGGGGACTGTCCTGCTCTGCCCCACATTGGAGTGGCCCCGCCTTAAGCACTGGGTGCAGTTTTGGAATAAAAAGAATCTAAAGCTACTGGGGAGGGCACAGAGCTGGTGAAGGGTTTAGAGGGGAAGCTGTGTGAGGAGCCACTTGGTCTGTTCAGCCTGGAGGAGACTGAGGGGAGACCTCATCACAGTTCACTGTTCCCTCACAAGGGGAGGAGGAGGAGCAGGTGCTGAGCTCTTCTCTCTGGACCCAAGGGAACGGCCGGAAGGTGGCCAAGGGAGGGTTAGGTTAGACATCAGGAAAAGGTTCTTCACTCAGAGGGTGGTGGAGCACTGGAACAGAATCATAGAATCATGGAATGGTTTTGGTTGGAAGGGACCTCAAAGCCCATCCAATTTCAACACTCCTGCCACGGGCAGGGACACCTCCCACTGCATCAGGGGGCTCCAAGCCCTATCCAACCTGGTCTTGAACACCTCCAGGGATGGGGCAGCCACCACTGCTCTGGGCAACCTGGGCCAGGGCCTCCTCACCTTCATCGGGAAGAATTTTGTTCTAACAGCCAATCTAAATCTTCCCCCTTACAGTTTAAAGCTGTTCCCTCTTATCCTGTCACTCCAGGCCCTTGTAAAAAGCCCCTCCCCAGCTTTCCTGGAGCCCTTTTCAGTACTGGAAGGTTGCTCTAAGGTCTCCCTGAAGCCTTCTTTTGTCCACACTGAACAACCCCAACTCTCTCAGCCTGTCTCCATAGCAGAAGTGCTCCAGCCCTCAAATCATCTCCATGGCCTCCTCTGGACCTGTTCCCCAGGGAAGCAATCACAGCCCCAAGCCTGACAATATTGCAGAAGCATTTGGCCAACGCCCTCAGACACACAGCGTGAGTGTTGGGGTTGTCTCATGCAGAGACAGGAGTTGGACTCAATGATCCTTGGGAATCCCTTCCAGCTCAGGACATTCGATGATGCCCTCCAGCCCCCCATCACCCCGGCCAGGTCCCCCCCACCTTTGTGGGGCTGTAGTAGAGGTAGGCCAGGATGTAGAGGCTCTGCAGGGCAGCCCCGACGGTGTTGACGGCAATGAGTGTCCAGTCCTCCTTCAAGCAGCCATAGCCCAGCCAGCTCAGGTTGCTGCAGGGCAAACACAGGCGCTGCCATGGTCTGGGAGGGGGTTCTGCCTTCCCCACATCCATGGAACCCCCTTGACTTAACCTCCCCCAGGGGCTCAACCCCGCTGTACTTGACATCGGTGGTGAGGAAGGGCAGGAACTGGATGTTCTCCACGCTCTTGGTTGCCAACATCTGGCGCAGGTCAGACCTAAGGAGGGCGGAGGGGAGCAGCCTCTTGGGTGCCTGGTGCTATGTCAGGGGTGATTGCAATGCTGCAGGGGGGGGGGGCTACAAACTTTGCAGCCAACAGGCACCCCCCAAGATGCACACTCAATACTCCAAGGCCTCCCAAAGACTTGGGAGCATCCCTTCTCCAGCCTCCTCTGTACCCCCAGCTCACCCATCCTGGTGTCCTTTGCTTCAGCTTTGTCACCCCAAGAAGAGTCCCCCCAGTGCCTGCCCCACTGCACCCCTCAATTCCTCTCCCACTGCACCCCCTGAATTGGACCCAGAGCCATCCCCATTGCACCACCACCCCCAATAACCCCTCATGGCACCCACTGCAGCCCCGCTGCCCTCCCCATTGCACCCTGAAACACCCCTATGGCCCCCACTGCACTACCTGAACTCCCCTGCGCCCCCCTCATTGCACCTCCAAGCCCCCCACTCCCCATGGCCCCTGCTGCCCTCCCTGAGCTGCTCCTCTGCCCTTCCCATCGCACCCCCAGACCCTCCACTGCCCCTATTGCACCCCCGAACTCCCACGGCCCCCACAGCACCCCCCGACCTGCCCCATTGCCCCCCAGACTCCCCCCTCGGTCCCCACTGCCCCCCCGTTCCCCCCCCTCCCCGGGCCCTCACAGCACCCCCGCCCCCCCAGTGCCCCCCTCTCCCCCGGCCCCGCTCACAGCCCGGTGCCGAACATGGCGAGGGTGCAGGCCAGGCAGGCGGCGCCGAGCAGCGCGGCCATGGCGAGCGGGGCCGTGGCGAGCGGAGGCCCGCGGGGGGCGAGCGGGGCCGGGGGGGCTGAGGGGCCGGCGAGAGGGGCGGGGCGGGGCGCACGCACTACCGGGGAGGGACCGGACACAGCGCCGTGGCGGGGCCGGCGGGTGACATCGTGTGTCCTCCCCGCCCCAATTCCTGGGGTCCTACATCCCTGTGATCCCCATTCCCTGAGATTCCCACCCCCCAAATTCCTGGGGTCCCACATCCCTGTGATCCCCATTCCCTGAGATTCCCACCCCCCAAATTCCTGGGGTCCCACATCCCTGTGATTCCCCACTCTCTGGGACCCCTCCTCCCCCAAACTCCTGGGGTCCCACATCCCTGTGATCCCCACTCCCTGAGATTCCCACCCCACGGTCCACATCCCTGTGATCCCACTCCCCTAGATCCCAGACCACTACCTCCATTGCACCCCAACACTGCAATAACCCCCCCATAGCTCCCACTGCCTCCCCAGACCTCCTTCACCCCTCCAGTTCCCCCACTGCACTCCCAGACACCCCATTGCCTCTCTTATTGTTCCCCCCCAGACTCAACCATGACCCCCACTGCCTCCTCCAGACCACAACCCCCCCCCCCCGGCTCCAACTGCACCCCCTGAACAGCCCTGGTGTCCTCCCCATTGCACCCGCAGGGTTCCCCACCCCCCAAATGCCTTGGGGGTTACAGAGTCTTGTAATCTCCCCCCCCAGGGGTCCCCACCCCCTCGACCCCAAATGCCTGGGGTCCCACATTCCTGTGATCTCACACCTGCAGATCCCAGATGCACCCCTCTTCCATGGCCCCCCACTGCACCCATGAACTGCCCCTATGCCTCCCCATTGCACCCCTAATTCCTCATGGCCCCCACTGCACCCCCTGAATTGCCCCTGGTGTCTTTCCCATTGCACCCCCAGACTCCCATGTCCCCCAGTGCACACCCCTTACGTCCCCACGGCCCCATCTGCACCCCCTGAACTACCCTGGTGTCCTCCCCATTGCACCCCCAGATTCCCCCCCATGGCCTGCACGTCCAGGATTCCCCACCCCTCAAATGCCTGGGAAGGGTGTCACACATCTCTGTGATCCCACCCCTCCAGGACCTTGCACCCCTGGGATTCCCCACTCCCCAAATGCCTTTGGAGTCCCACATCCTTATGATCCCACCACCACAACCCCTCCCAGGACACTGCACCCTTCAGACCCCAAATGCCTGGTGTCCCACATCCTTGTGATCCCAATTCCTTGAGATCCCATCCCTCCAGGACCCTGCACCCCCAGGATCCCCCCACCCCCCAAATGCCTGGGGTCATACATTCCTGTGATTCCCCATTCCCTGAGATCACATACCCCCTAGGACCCTGCTTCCCCCAGGCCCCAAATTCCTGGGGTCACACACCCCTGTAATCCCAACTCCATGAGATCCCACCACCCTAGCCCCACCCCAGACCCTGTACCTCTGGTGTCCCCCTGTGACCCCAAATGTCTGAGGTCACACATCTCTGACACCCCAGTTCCCTGAGATTCCACCTCCCCAGGGCCCTGCAGGGGGTCCCTCACCCCCCAAATGCCTGGTGTCACACATCCCTGTGATCCCACCCTCTCTGGGACCCTCACCCCCAGTGTTCCACACCCCTGTGATCCCAAATGTCTAAGGTCACACATCCCTGTGACCCCAATACTCTGACATCCCTTATCCCTGTTCTCCCCCCATCCCTGTACCCCTCTCATTCCACATTTCCAGTAACCCCTCCCTCACGCCCCAGGGGTCCTGGGTCCCAGCCTGGCTGTCTCGCCCAGGGGTTCCAGCCACCCCCTCACCCCCTTCCCCGCCCCCCTCTAATCCCAGGGACAGCCACTGCCCCAGGCCTGGAATCTCATCCCAGTGCAGGCAGGAGACACCCCCCCTCCAGCCTTTCCCCCATCCCCTGGGAGGGCTTTGTGTCCCCAGCTCAGCAGATAAAACCCCTTGATAGCACCAGCCCCGCTGTGGCCTTTTTCCACTTCAAAGCCCTGTGCAAACACCAGCCAATTAATTAATTAACCAGCACAAATGCCCCACTCGGGCCAGTCCTCTTTGCAAGGCCAGGCCAGCCCAGCCCCACAGCCTCGGGAAGGGGCCCCCCTCGTCGTCCCCTCCACCTCCCAGGTGCTCGGTTTGGTCTTGGCTATTTATTCCAGTACAAAAACTCCAGTGTTCGAAAGCTGCTGTACAGATGGGGTGGGCAAAGCACCCCCGGGGTGCTGCTGGGGTGCCCCTCCAACACCCAGCACAGAGGGGGAGGTCCAGGGGGAGCAGCTCCCATCACCCCCATGCGTGGTGGGATCAAGGATGGGAAAGGGGGAGCAGCTCCCATCACCCCATAAGCAGTGGGATGAACGATGGAGAAGGGGGGAGCAGCTCCTGTCACCCCATATGTGGTGAGATGAAGGATGGGAAAGGGGGAGCAGGGGAAAGGGGGTGTTTTCTCCAGCTCTGCTCCGTTGGCTGCCAGGCATCCCCAGTCCAGGCTCCCAGAGCCGGTGCCACCGATGGAACACATTCCCAGGGCACTGCCACATCTGTGCTGGTGGCACCCAGCCGACCCCAGGGCCACCACCACGTCCCCGCCTGCGGGGACACATCGCAGCTGAGCCTGAAGAGACCTCCAAGAGCGAGCCCAGTTCCTGGGGTAGGGGTACCAGCCCCCCGCTCCCCTCCAGTCCAGGGCTGGAGCTCAGTCTCCAGCTGCCAAGAGCATCCTGCCCGGAGAACATCCTGCCCGCAAGGGCCAGGGAAGCCGGGGCAGCCTGAGGGCTTTGGGCTGCTCAGCACCTCTTCGGGCCCTCTGTACTGTAATACTGACAAATCCTTTCCTCGCCCAGGTGGGCACGAGGATCACCAGGGTCCTAAGCATCCCGGATCCATCCCCAGTGGCTTCAGCCTTGGTCCATATCCCAGCCTCGGTCCATATCGGAGCGGCTCAGAGCCCCTGTGGCACCAGGAGGGGCAGGAGGAGGCTGACGAAGGGTGAAGGGGCTGCTGCCCCGCATCGCCGAGTTCTGCCCCCACGCTCCTCAGCACGTGCGCGGCCGCATCGTCTGCAGGGGAGAGAGGAGCTGTGAGCAGCACATCCCCCCCACGCACGGGCTGCCCCACTGCACCCCCACTGCACCCCTGAACTGCCCTGGTGTCATTCCTGTGGTGCCTCCAGACCCCCATGACCCTCACTGCACCCCCTGCACTGCCCTGGTGCCATCCCATTGCACCCCCAGACCCCCCCCATTGCCCCCACTGCACCCCCTGCACTGCCCTGGTATCCTCCCCATTGCACCCCCAGACCCCTCCCACAGCCTAGGATTCCCCACTCCTCATATGCTGCCCCCCACCCTGCTGCCCCCCAAGAGCACAGCTGGGCTCAGCCCCACAGCCCCCTCCCACACCCACAGCCACCAACCTACCTGCCTGGATCCTCCCTTTCTGGGTAGAGGCAGGGACAGGCGGTGCCTGAGCTGCAAAGCAAACACCGGGTCAGGCAGGGAGGGGCAGCTCCTGACACCCCCCCGCAGCCAGGTTTTGCAGGGACTGTCTCCCCCCCGCGAAAGCCACCGGCACCTTTGCCGGTTCCCACACCCTGGGACTGGCAAGGGGCCACGGTCTGGCCGTGACTCAGCTCTGGAAAGGCCAAACTAGGCACTGATGCCACCACGCGGGAAAAGGGGGGGGGCACTGGGGGGGGACACAGAAAAGAGGGGGGGGCACTGGGGGGACACGGGGGGTCCAGGTGATACTCACTGCCTTTGCCGACCACTGACACCTTCAGCTTCAGGCACTCTTCACCGTGTTGGTGGATGGGCTTAGCTGCAAGGGGAGATGGGGGTCAGGGGGTGGGGGGAGCCCAGCAGGGACCCCAGCCCCATTGCAGAGACCCTGAGCCCCACACAGCAGAGATCCCCCATCCTCACTGCAGGGATGCCCCCACACCCACATGGTAGGAGACCCTCAGGACTCACAAATGTGACCCCTCCTTGAACTCCTTGCGGGTTAGGGAGTATGGGGAGCCCAGGAGGGACCCCAACCCCATTGCAGAGACCCCCAGTCCCACACAGCAGAACACCCCTCCCTCCTTGAACATCTTGTGGGTTAGGGGGTGGAGGAAGCCCAACCCCATTGCAGGGACCTCAAACTCCATTGCAGAGACCCCCAGCCCCACACAGCCGGGACCCCCCAGCCCCACATGGAAGAGACGCCCGGGCACTCACAGATGTAGTAGTAGCTGTGCCCCTCCTTGAACTCTTTGCCCCACGTGAAGGGGGTGAACCGCTGGAACTTCTCTGAGAACTTCTCGGGCCCGTGCAGAGCGCTGGGCTTGTTGCATTCCCAGCGGATCTGCTCCTTGGAGCTGGGTTTGCAGGTCTGGTACTGCTCGAGCTCCACCAGGTAGAGGGTGTAGCACTCCATGACGCTGGGGTCCACGCTCCCCTCCTCGTAGTGTGGGCAGATGATGTCCAAGTAGTCGTTGAGGTGCACCTGCACCGTGTAGTCGCTCTGGAGGAACCTAAAGCAGGAGGGATGCAGGGATCAGCTCCGTCAGGGAGAGGCTTCGGTAGCACCCCCTTACCCAGCACCCCCAGAACCCCCACGTTGATTAACGAAGCCAAAGGAGAACAATCTCCCACCCACAGCAGCTCCTCAAAGCCCAAGATGGGGCAACCACACGTCCACCCTTCCCTGGGGAGAGACCCGCAGTGCCCACGTTGGTTCTGGGGGGGGTGGGGTGGTAAAGCCCCCCCAAATCCAGCCCCCCCCCCACGGTTGGGGAGCACACCTCCTTTCCCAGTGCTTCCCCATGGCCCCAGGAGCCAAGGAGCAGGGAGGGGACCCGCTGGGACGCGTTTACCCTGCCCTTCCCAATGCTCCCCGAGTCAGGGAGGCGTCGGAGCTCTCGCCCGTGGGGCGCCTGCTGCTCCCCAAACCTCACCCGGGGGTGGGGGGGGGAGGGCCACGGACAGACAGACTGTCGGGCAGGGTGCCAGGGGCCTCTGCGGAGTCCCCTCTCTTCGCTGGCAGCGATGGCCCCCATTGGGGTCCCCTTGCTCCCAAATCCTGTGGACCCTGCGTGGTGGGATATGGACAAAACAGCCCTAAGCTTGGGGGGCAGGTGTTCAGGGGAGGGGTCCTAGAGCTGGGGGAACACAGCCCAGGGAGAGGGCACCCCTGGGGGCTGGAGGTTGGGTGCTGGGGCACCCCTAAAGCCTGGGGGTCACGGTCTGGGAAGGGGGGCACCCCCACAGCTGGGGGGCTGGTGCTTAGGGGAGGGGTCCTAGAGCTGGAGGGACCCAGCCCAGGGAGGGAGCACCCATGGGGGGTTGGGGGCTGTGTGTGGGGTGACCCCTAAAGCATGGGGGTCATGGCCCTGGGGGGCTGGTGCCTATTAGGGTGGGGGAGTCTGGGGAGCTGGCACCTTGGGGGGCACTCCTACAGTCAGGGGTGGGTCACGGCCCAAGACAGGTACCCAACAGCCTAGGGGGGGCTGGTGCCTCGTTGTGGGGTATCCCAAAGCCTGGGGGCCATGGTGCAGGGGGACACCCCTACAACTAGGGAGGCTGGTGCCTAGTGGGGGGGGCAACCTACAGTATGGGGGGCACTCCTACAGTCAGGGAGGGTGTCATGTCCCAGAGGGGCACCCCAACAGCCCAGGGGGGCTGGTGGCTGGGTATGGGGGCACCCCAAACCTGGGGGTCACGGCTGGGGGGGTTGGTGCCTAGTGGGGGGTGGCACCACCCAGAGGGGCACCCCAGTACCCTGGGGGAGCTGGTACCTGGGATGGGGGTCACCGAAAACCCGGGGTGCAGCCAGAGGGGTTCGGTGCCGCCTGTCCCGGTGTGTGCTCCCCCGCACATCCTGGCCAGGCGGAGCGGGGGGGGGGGGGCCGGGGCCAGCCCGGTGTTTGTCAACACCGCTTCCCCGATCCCGGCGCCGGGACTGGCGCCGCCTCCCCCGGAGGGAAGGAAGGGGCCCCCGCTCGGCCCTGGGAACGGAAAGGTCCCCCCGCGGTGGCCCCCCCTCTCCATCCCCCTCTGGCCAGCACCTGGACCGGCAGCGCACCGATGGGGGGAGGGGGCGAATCAGCACCGGGACCCCCCCTGCCGGGGTTAAACACCGAGACCGTCCCACCACGGGGTCTCACCACTGGGACCGTCCCACTGGGGGCGCTGAGCACCGGGATCCCCCTGGCTGGGGCGCTGAGCACCGGGCTGAGCACCGGGCCCCTCCTCCACGACGCGGGGCTCAGCACCGGGACCTCCCCCATGTACCGTACTCAGCAGCGGGCCCCTCCCCGCCGCCCCCATGCACCGGGCTCAGCACCGGGACCGCCCGGGGTTAGATACCGACCTCCCGCCCCATACACTGGGCTCAGCCCCCTCCGCCGGAGGGCTCAGCACCGGGGACCGCCTCACCCCATGGCTCAGCACCGCGACCCGCACCGCCGGAGCTCAGCACCGGCGTTCAGCACCGGAGCCACCGCCCTATGCATCGGGCTCAGTCTCCCCCCCCCGGCCCGCACCTGAACCGGTCGCGCCGCCTCTGCCCTGCTGCGCACCGGGGACCAACCCGGCGGGGCTCAGGACCGGGACTGCCCCGCCGGATTTCAGCACCGGGGCTCAGCACCGGGACCCACACGCCCCATGCCCCGGGCTCCGCGCGTCTCCCGGGGCCGCCCCGGTTGCGGGGGCTCAGCACCGGACCGACCGCCTCACACACCAGGCTCAGCACCGGGGCTCAGCACCAGGACCCCTCGGCCCCATGCACCGAGATTGCCCCGCCGGCGCTCAGCACCAGGAACCCCACCCGGGTTTTAAAACGCTGGGCTCAGCACCGGGACTGCCCCACCGGAGCTCAGCACCGGGGCTTAGCACCGGGACCCACAGGCCCCATGCCCCGGGCTCCGCGACCCCTCTCCCCTTGCTCGAGCGCCCCGGCCCCAGCCCCCCCGGAGGCTCCGTCCCCGCCCCCTCCCCGCACAAAGGGCACGGGGGATCGCGCAGCCCCGACCGGGAGCGGCGCCGTCCGCGCCCTCGGGGCTACCGGATCGCGGTACCGGTGACCCGGGAGAAGGAAGGGGTGCACTTACAGGGGATTGGAGCTGTTCCAGAAGACGGTGTGGCGTCTGACCACCGGCCCCCCCGCGCAGCACAGCGCCAGCCCCAACAGGACCAGGGACACCCCGAGCGGCTCCATGGGGCGCAGCTCGGCCGGGCGGGCTCCCCCCGCGGCTCCCCGCCCTTAAATACGGCCCCGCCGCCGCCCCGCCCCCCCCGTGCCGAGACACAACAACAACACGGGCCAGGAGGGCGGCCCCGAGCACCTACAGCACCGGGGGGGCCAGCGGCACCCGTGCCCCCCATCCCAGCACCGACCGGTACCGGTGGTTACACCGATACCCGTGTGTACCCCCCCACCTACGGCACCGGGGGTGGCACCGATACCCGTCCCCCACACACACACACCTACGGCACGGGGGAGGCACCGGCACCCGTGCCCCCACCACACAGCACCGACCGGTACCGGGAGGGCTCCGACAGCCGTGCCCCCGTCCCTCTGCACCGACCGGTACCGGGAGGGCTCCGACACCCTTGCCACCTCCTCTCGCACCGACCGGTACCGGCGGAGGCACCGACACCCATGGTCCCGTGTGTGCATGGGTCGGGGGGGGACAACCCCCTCACCGAGCGGTACTGGAGGCAAGGCAATGGTGGGGCAGCGGTACCAATGCCCCCCACCCCGCACCGACCACTACCGGAGGAGGGGGCACTGGCACCCGTGGTCCTGCGTGTGCGTGGGTTGGGGGGTTCACCCCAGCTGGCGCCCAGGGGTACTGGGTGATAGTGGGCAGTGGGGTGAGCGCTGGGGGTCAAAGGGTCTGAGCCATTTCAGTCCCCTCCTCGGCTGGGGGCAACGACTGGAGGTGACAACCATGCCCCCCAGGCTGTTTGGGTGTCCCCCCCGGGCCATAATCCCCAGGCTTTAGGAGTGCCCCCACACCCAGACAGCAGCCCCCTTGATTTGTAGGGGTGCCCCCCCCCGGGTCCAGTAGGGGGGACCCTGCAGGGCTGTCCCCATCCTTCACCCTGGGAACCCCCTTATTCGAGCTGCTGGGGGCCATCAGGAGCTCCTGGGTGAGCAGGACATGGGGAGCTGCAGCTGGAGAAGATGTGGGGGTCCAGGAAGGGTTGGGGTGGCAGGGTCAGCCCCCCTCCTTGCTGCCTCTGCTCTCCCAGGGCTTTGCACCAGCACCGGACAAACCCCACCCCCCACATGTCCCCCACCCCCCACATGTCCAGTCACCCTGTGCATGTCCCCCACCCTGCATGTGTCCTCCACTCCGCATGTCTCCCCCACCCCTTACGTATACCCCAGGCCCCCTACATCCCCCACCCCACCCGCATCCTGCACCCTGCCCCACTCCCCTCAATGTTGTGAACCAATATTGTGACCCCCAAATACGTGCCCAATATTGTGTCCCCCCTCTTGTCCCCCCCAGCACTGGGGGGGGGGGGGCTGCAGGCACGCGGCCTGGCAAAGAGCGTGGCAGCTTGCTCTCTGCTCCCATCTGCCCCCAACACCGATCCATCCTTGTTAAGCCCAGGCGTGCGAGAGCGATGCTTCGCCCGTCGTGTTGTGAAGTGATAACTCAGCCGCATTTGCAAAACAACTTTCCTCTTGTTTATTACATAATGATCCATTGATTGGGGGTAATGTTGCATGCCCGCCGCTGCAGCCGTGCGAGGAGCGCTCCCCTGGCACGCTGGAGCAGGACTCAGGTACCACGCCAGGAACCGGAGAGCGGCTGATGGCTCCAGCAGCCAAGGGCTCCCATGGAGCTGAAGGTGTGGGGCTGCGTGCCCCACATCCCACCTTGGGTCTGCCCCACATCCCAGCATCTCTTGCTGCCCTTGGGAAGGGGGACACACATCTTCCCTTTCATCCTCCCTCCTTGCAGCCAGGTGTGACATCATCTCCTGCGCCATAATGACTGTGTGAGGCCTCCTGCACCCGGGATGCAGGCGCTGCCATGGCTTGTTGAGGGGAGAACCTCAAGGGAATCTTGCTGGGATCAGAGCTGGAGTGTGGCGTGCGCAGGGGGGGCAGCGGTGGGAGCTGCTCAGCACTGCAACCACTTCCTTCCCGGGGTCCCACCCCAATGCTGCCCCTGCTGCAGCACAGAGAAGCTGTGCCTGGGGAAACTGAGGCAGGCAGCAGGGGTGGAGGTCCTGCAGCCACTGCCAAAGCCCAGTGCTCAAGCTTGTCCCTTCCAGCTCCCCAGCAGGGCTGTTGCAAACACTGAGCCTCCTAGAGCACCACGTAGAATCTATCCCACAGGACTGGGTCGTGGTACTCAGTGCCATCAGCTGAGGGGCTCCCTGTACCATCTACCATGGTTCCCAGCCCTATGGCAGGGCCACCAGCACATGGGGATGAGGCCATGGGGATGAGACCATCACTGCCCTGCCTAGTGTGGGGCAAAAGGGCAGCCCCAGCATCAGTGGCTAGACCTGGGGAAGAAGGACAACGGTGTGTTCCCTGAGGGACAAACTGGGGCTGGAGGGTGCCCCATTATGCCTGTGCTCCACCTGGGGCTCCATGGTGGGATGGAGCCACGGCAAGAACGAGGTGATGGTCGGGGTGGGTGCAGGACCACGTGCCTGTGGTCACGTCCATGCTGCTCCTTGTGTGCGGGACTGGGGACACCCCAGGTGACAGAGGCACGGGGTGCAGGCAGGGCTCGCAGGACAAAGGTGAAGCCTTTCCTCACTGTAAACAGAGCAGCACGGGGCAGGTGGGGCCGGCCAGAGGCCGCCGAGCTCGTGACAAACCTCTCCTGGTTTCTTGGCTCGGGACGCCCAGGTGCGCCCCAACCTCTGACGTCACCCATCCTGGTGTTGGGGGAGGAAGAGGAGCCGTCCAGTGTGCGGCCAGGAGCGAAGGCCACGCTGACGTGCCACGCTGCCTGCGTGCAGCCCGGCAGGTAGGCACGGCCCAACGCCCGCCTGCGCGTGGCACGGGCACAGCCGCGGCCCTAAGGCCGCCTGGCCACACCAGGACCTTCTGCTTTGGCCTGAGAGCGGGGAGCACCCAGCCCTGCCTGGGGAGGATGGAGGCTGCCACATGGTGATGCGACCTCACGCTGGTCCAGGCACAAACCTTGTGCACAGAGCTGGACCTGCTGTCTTCCCAGCACCAGGGGGGCACCTGAGCCCCAGTGTTGGGGTCCCAACAAGGGTTCCGCCTCTGATTTAGACATTATGAAGAAATTGGAATTTTAGACATTAGAAAGGAATTCTTCACGATGAGGGTGGGGAGGCCCTGGCCCAGGTTGCCCAGAGAAGTGGTGGCTGCCCCATCCCCGGAGGTGTTGAAGGCCAGGTTGGATTGGGCTTGTAGCCCCCTGATCCATTGGGAGGTGTCCCTGCCCATGGCAGGGGGTGAAACTGGATGGGTTTTCAGGTCCCTTCCAACCCAAACCACTCCATGAATCTATGATTCTGTGAACTGGGGCTTCAGGGTTTGGGGATCCCCTCTGCCAGCACCCCAGGAGCCTCCTGGCTGGTCCCAGACTGCCACGCTGTGCCTTGCCCGAGGGCACGTAGCAGACCAGGGCTGGGTGGCCTGTCCCCACCAAGCTGGCAGCGGTGCCACGCACGCGCTGGGGAGCGGTGCCAAGGGGGTGGCAAGTGGCAGGAGGGATTTGGCAAGCAGAGATTGCTGTGCCGTGCAGTGCCAGGACAGCCAACTCAGTCCCCTGCTCCTCGCCACCATGCACATGCCAACTGCAGCCCACTGTGTCGTGTGCCACCAGCACGGTCCTACGCCAGGACAGGGTTCTGGATGGTTCCTGGCAGCATCCAGGGGGGACACGGCCCCTGGTGGCGCTGGCAGCTGCCCCAGACCATGCTGTGCCCAGCCTGGGGGCACAAGCCGGGTGACACCTGAGCCCCCAGGGCTCAGTTCCCAGCCCCCCAGCACGCCAGGTTTGTGGGAGCACGGGTGGGGGCCGTGGGGAGCCCAGCGCGTGCTGGGAGCGCTTCGAGGACCCGTCTGACAGGTTCTCCAGCTCTTTCTGCACCTGGACAAGCCCGGGCTGGTGGGACGCCCGGCCACCGCCCCGCAGCGCCTGCTGGGGTGTGGGGAGCGTGGCCACCCCGCTGCGATGGCCGTGGGGACACCCCAACCCAGGCTGTAACAGGTCTGTACCCACCGGGAGAGGGGCTCAGCCCCCCCCAAGTCCCTCACAGGGAGAGTGGCTGCACCCCTCCTGGGGGCACTGGGCCCCCCTATCACAGTCAGGAAACACACTGCTGCTCCTTTGCACCCAGCAGGGCTTTGGGGCACCAGTGGGGCACCTCCCTCCTCCAGAGTCCCAGCGACCCCCCTAGGTGTGACCCCCCATCCACAACAGAACCCTGATGAGAGCCCCCTCCCCATACAGAGACAGTGGCTGCCCACACCCCAGCCCAGTGGGTGCAGGGTCGGGACACACAGGGGTGCTCCTCCTCTCCCACCAGTGCTTTGGGACACCAGTGGCGCATCCCACTCATCCAGAGCCCCAGAATTCCCCCAAGTGTGACCCCACCTGCAGCAGGTCTCTGGTTCAGCCCCCTCCCCACACAGGAATATGGCTGTCTCCCTTCTGGGGGGGGTACTACCCGCTAGCCCCCCTAGCCCACTGGGTGCAGGATCAGGATACACACGGCTGCTCTCCTGCAACCAGAAGGACTTTGGGGTGCCAGTGGGGCACATCCCTCCTCCAGAACCCCAGCAACTCCCCCACCAAGGTGTGACCCCCACCTGCAGCAGCCCCTTCCCAACATATCCCCTTGTCTTGCTGGTGGCACTTGGGGGTTCTGAGGGTGTTCCCCCCCACACCAATCCTGCAGGAGCTGCCGTGCAGACAGGGTGTGCCGGGTCCCCCCACACCAGCAAGCGCTGGCACGCCCGGCACAGCCAGACATGGGGATTCCCACGGGCCCCCCCCAACACATCACAGTGTCTCCCCATGGTGGCTCACCCCGGTGAGGATGGTGAGGGCTCCTCTGCGCCTGCTCCTTCCTGGGATGGTCCCAGCGCCTGCACTCCTGCACCCCGGGGTGATCCCAGCCCTTGCACCCCAGCACTCCAGGGCGCTCTCAGCCCCTGCACCCCAGCATCCCAAGATGTTCCCAGTCCTTGCACTCCAGTACCCCTGGGTGCTCCCAACACATGCACCCCAGCACCCTAAGGTGCTCCAGCCCCTGCACTCCAGCACCCCAAGATGCTCCCAGCCCCTGCACCCCAGCATCCTGGAGTGCCACGGGCCCTGCACTGCTGTTACCTGAGAGTAGTGCCATCCACACCATCCTCCTGCGGGCATCACCGCATCCCTGCCAGATGCTCCGTGCTGATGTCTGGGGGTCAACGGGAAGCAGAGATGGTGGGAAGCTGGGGCGAGCATCCCATATTCCCCTGGGCTGCTCTTGTGCCAAGCCTTAGCACCCAGGGCTGGCGAGGTGGGTGGCAGAGTAAAGATTAGCATCTGACCCCTGCCCTGGCCAGATCCCACCATGATGGGGACCAGGACTGACGGACAGCCGGGAAAGCCTCACGCTGCTGTGACAGGGGCCAGGTTTTTTAATCCTTTTATTAATTTTTTTTTTAATAGACTAAGAGCAGAATATGAAAATCACCAGCCAAAGCACTTGAAAAAAAGGTTGAGTTTGTTGGTTTGTTTTGTTCTGTTTTGTTTTTGTTTTTTCCCCCAAAAAGTGTCTGTGCGTTTGCATAGGTCGGGTCTTCACGGAAGACGAGGAAAATCCAACACGTTCAACTATGTACAAGCCAGCCTGGGGCCGGCGCCGCTGCCTATGGTACAGGATAGATATCTCTATATAGTCGCTCTCTGTACAGTATGTATAGATCTCTATAGGTATGTACAGGCTGCCCAGCCCCGCGCCGCCCTGCCTGCCCCGCGCTCCCCAGCGCAGCACCGATCCCAGCCACGGGGCACCGGGGCGGCTGCGGGCAGGGCTCGGTGGGATGGTGTTGGTGGAGGGTGCGGTGAAGCCAGCAGCACCGAGCTGCATCCTTGCAGTGGGAGTGGGGGATGAGTTCCAGCTGGGATTAATGCATGCCATGGCCTCTTGAGTTGGGATCGTGTGCCGTGGCCTCTTGAGTTGGGATCAACGCGTGCCATGGCCTCTTGAGTCGGGATCAACACGTGCCATGGCCTCTTGAGTTGGGATCAACGCGTGCTGTGGTCCCTTGAATTGGGATCAACGCGTGCCATGGCCTCTTGAGTCGGGATAAACACGTGCCATGGCCTCTTGAGTTGGGATCAACGCGTGCTGTGGTCCCTTGAGTTGGGATCAACGCATGCCATGGCCTCTTGAGTTGGGATCAATGGTTGCCGTGGCTTCTTGAGTTGGGATCAACGCGTGCCGTGGCCCCTTGATTCCTAATTGGGATCAACGCATGCCGTGGCCCCTTGAGTTGGGTTCCACTTGGGATGAATGCATGTTGTGGCCCCTTGAGTTGGGACCAACACAGGCCATGGCCCCTTGGGTTCCAACTGGGATCAATGTGTGCCATGGCCTCTTGAGTTCCAACTGGGATCAACACGTGCCGTGGCCTCTTGAGTTCCAGCTGGGACCAACACGTCCCATGGCCCCTTGCCACGCGCGGTGGCCCTCCAGGCAGGGTGGTGGTGGTGTGGAGAAGCCGGGCAGTGCCACGGTGGTTCCCCACTGGCTCTCACAAGGGGAAGCATTTTGGGGGGTCCCCACTTGGCTGGGCCGGGCCCCCGCGGGCGCTGGGAGCTAGGAGACCAACAGAGTCATAAGGAAGAGCGCGGCGGCCACGGCGAGGGGCAAATGTTCCCGCTTGGGGCTGGTGCCGCTGATGCTCTTCTCCAGCTTGGGCATCTCCGGGTTGAAGTTTTCTGTGGGGAAGAGTAAGAGGATGAGGGGGCACCGGGGCGGCCCCGAACCCCCACCCTGTGGCTGGGGCTGCCCCACGGGTGACAACTGGGGGGTTGCAGTGCCGTGGGGCCAGGGGTTCTGCCCGACTCACCCAGGTCCTCGATCTTCACCTCAGGCCGCAGGGTGAACTGTGGCAGGGTGGGCGCCAGCTTCTCCCCAGAGTGTGACGCTGTAAGAGGGGACGGAGAGGGGGGTCACACTCCCTGGCCACCTTGTGCTGCAGCTCCCACACACCTTGAGAGGGATGGGGGACCCGAGAGGGATGGGGGGGGGGGGTCACACTCCCTGGGCACCTTGAACCACAGACCCCTCTGGGAGGGACGTGGAACCTGGGAGGGATGGGGGACCCAGGAGGGCTGGGGGAGGTCACACTCCCTGGCCACCTTGCAATGCAGCCCCCTCCAGGAGATATGAGGGACCTGGGAGGGATGGGGGACCCAGGAAGGATGGGGGTGAGTCACAGTCTGCCTTGTGCTGCAGACCCCTGACCCTGGGATGGATGGGGGACTCAGGAGGGATGGGAGGTCCAGGAGGGATTGGAGGGGTCACACTCCATTATCACTCTGCACTGCAGACCCCTCTGGGAAGGGAGGTGGAACCTGGGAGGGATGGGGGACTCATGAATGATGAACCTCCAAGAACCCAGGAGGGATGGGGGGTCACACTCCCTGGTCACCTGGCACTACAGCCCTCTCCAGGAGATATGGGGGACCTGGAAGGGACAGGGGAATTGGGAAGGATGTGGGACCCCCCTAGCAGGCCACACTGCCCTCCACTCGCCCGCAGCCCCCGGGGAGGGCAGGGGCTACTTACTGGAAGCGCAGCACACGAACACCTTCATCTTGAGGCAGGCCCGGCGGTGGTTGTGAGTCGGCGTGGCTGCAAGGCAAGAGTGGGCTGGGGTGGCTCTGCAGGGGTGACCCCAGCCTGGGCACCCCTGGCCACGGTGGCAGTGAAGCAGCAGCCCCCCCCCATCCTGCACCCTAAACCTGCACAAGTGCCCTGCAGCTCTGTCCTGCATCAGCACCCCCCCAGCACCTCAATCCTGCACACTTGTCCTGCCTCAGCAACCCCCCAGCGCCTCAATCCTGCATCCTGCACCCCTGTCCTGCATCAGCACCTCCACAACACCTCAATCCTGCATCAGCACCAGCTGAACCCTGATCCTGCATCAGCACCCTGCGTTCTACATCAGCACTTTCCCCCACACCCCCATCCAGTTCCCCCACACCCCTCTCTTTCCCCACACCCTCATCTCCCCCCTGCATCACTCCCTCCTCCCCTGCACCCCCAAGCCTCCCTGCACCCCCACCCCTCAGCTCAGAGTGCCCACTTTGGGGGGTTTGGTGTGGGGGAGGTCCTGGCCAGGATGGGGTTGCAGAGAGGCCCAAGGTGCAAGGGGATCAGTTGGAGCGGGATGCGGAGGACCCAGCTGGGGACGCAGCGGGGGCTGCACGGGGGTCCCACCCTGACACCCCACGTACAGATGTAGTAGTACTCCTGCCCCGCGCGGAACTCGTAGCCCAGCGAGAAGGCGCTGTAGCGTTGGAACTTCTCCGAGAACTTGATGGGGCTGTGGGGCGCGTGGGGCCGGTTGCACTCCCAGCGCTTGAAGCCCTGGCTGGTGTTGCAGGTGCGGTAGCCCTCCGCGTTCACCATGTAGAGCACGTACTGCTCCAGCCGGTGCTCGGGCACCGAGGCGTTGTAGTGTGGGCAGTAGATGTCCAAGTAGTCGTTGACGTTCACCTGCACCGTGTAGCCCTCCCGCCGCAGGCTGCAAGGGAACGGGGTACGGGGGGGGGTCAGGGGTACTCCCTGTGCCTTCCCAAACACTGTCCCCATCCTCAAAAGGGAGCCAGAGGCCGGAGAATGGGCAAATCCAGAACAAGGACCCTGGGGGCTGTGGTATCCCCTGCTCGACCTCACCGGCACCCCTGTGCAACCTCAGCCTCACGGACCCACAGCGCGGCATCGCTATCTCGGGGGGCACGGCCTGCCCGGGGCAGGAGGGGCACTGCTGGGGACAGTACGGGTGGGGCACCTGTGAGAGCATGGGGGCACGAGACAGCACTGCTGGGAACACACCAGCAACCTCAAGGAGGTGACAGATGCAGCAGGACAGACAGACTGACCCAGCCAAGGGGCTGATGGACAGCAGAGTCCTGCAGGCACCGAGGACCCTGCAGGATGCAGCCCCTGGTGCTCACTGCACAGCCCTGGGTGCAGGGTGAGGGCCACAAGGCCCCCAGCGTGGCTCTGGCAGCCGACCCACCGCGGTTGCCCACCACCGCCACGCGTCGTCGCGGCTCAGAAAGAGGATTTTTCCCCCTGCTCTTGCTAATCCCGTTAGTTCGTTAATGCCGTAAAGGGTGGCCCTGGGGGAGCCTCATTTACATTGATTAGGAGCGGCAATCCCTCAGATCCACTCAGGAGAGGCTCCGCTGGCTCCTAATCCGCGACCGATGGCAATCGCGGCCGCCGTAATCCTCGCTGCTGCGCTGACCCACTGCTCCTGCCAATTAATTACGAGCCAGCGCTGCGAGGAGCTGGCTCTGCGCGGAGCTGCCACAGTAGCATTGGACCCCAAACAGCTCTCGTTCCACTGCACAACTCAGCAGCGGAGGCGATGCAGCCCCCCCAGCCCCACTGCTTTGGGGTCCCCTCACCTGGCTCCCCTGGGACGTGGATGCAGCATCCTTGATGGGGCCTGGGGCCTCCTGATCCACTGGGAGGTGTCCCTGACCACGGCAGGACTGGATGCGCTTTGAGGTCCCTTCCTACTCAAAACATTCCATGATTTTATGACCTTAGAGCAGCCTCCCAGTACTGAAAGGGGCTCCAGGAAAGCTGGGGAGGGGCTTTTTCCAAGCGCCTGTAGTGATACGATGAGGGGGAACAGCTTTAAGTTGGAAGGGGGTACATTTTTATTAGGCATCGGGAAGAAATTCTTCACGATGAGGGTGGGGAGGCCCTGGCCCAGGTTGCCCAGAGCAGTGTTGACTGCCCCACCCCTGGAAGTGTTCAAGGCCAGGTTGGATGGGGCTTGGAGCCCCCTGATCCCGTGGGAGGTGTCCCTGCCCATGGCAGGGGAGTGGAACTGGGTGGACTTTGAGGCCTTTTCCAATTCAAACCATTGAGCCGTGCATGGTGCATCGCTCCGGCTCAGGGCTCCTTTCCCCACTTTTTGGGGCAAAATCAGGTCTGTTGGCCCCTCACCCAGCACCTGGGGGTCCCCTCACCCCAGTCCCCCATCCCCGGGGCCCTGCCCACAGTCGAGCCGGCTTCCCGGGTCTCCCCGGCAGGGCCGGGCAGGCAGCGGGCAGGGCTGCGCGTGCAGACGCCCCACCCTGCCCAACCGCCCCCGGCGCTCTTTGGGGAGCCCCGGCACCCCGCCAGGCACCCCAGCGGCCGGGAGCGAGAACCAAAGAGAGGGGGGGGCTTTGGCAAAGGGACACCCAAGCAATGCCACTTCCCTGCCCTGGGGCTGCCATTGGCATCGGGGTGGGGGGGTGGATGGGGGGCCTCCAATCCGACCTTGTCACCCGTGGGTAGCACAGCCCCACGCGGCACCTCCCTCGCCGCGCAGCCGCTATTCCCCCGCCCAGCCCGGCACCCGCTGGGCAACTCCTGTGCCAGCAAGGTGCTGAGGCAGCCACCCTTGCTCTGCGGCCGCTGGGACCTTTCATCTTCTCTCTTTGATGTGGTGGGAAGGAGGAGGGGGGGCAGAAAAAGAATTGTTATTAAAGAAATGGCCCCGAGGAGAAAATTGCAATTAACTCCATGCGGGACGCAGGGCTGGGATGCCAGCGCGCTCCAACCTGGCTGTCCCACATCAGGGTGGGCACCAGCTGTGGCTGTGCCAGGGCAGTCAGGAAGCACAACCTCGAGTCTCTGTACCTCATCCTTCCCTGGGAAACCTTGTCCTGGGATGCTGGGGAGCTGTAACTCCCCTTCCCCTGTGGCACCCAGTGCTGAGGCACCCCCGTCCCACCCCTCCGGGACCCCACATTGGGGCTCATTAGGAAGCGTGGCTCCTGGTAAACAGCCTCGCTAATAAGTGCTGCCCCAGGGGGCACCCAGGTCTTCTCCTGGGCTGGGACACACCAGCACCACAACGCTGGGAACCCCAGTAGGTGCCATGGGGGCCAGCAGCCCTGCTCCCCGCGGTGGTAATTAAACACAACCATTGTCGGCCACTGCCACGTGCCAGGAGTGTGCAGGCATCAGAGCAACCCTCCCGGGCTGTAGAACTGCCCCAAATGGGCCGAGCCATGGGGCCACCGTGGCCTGGGGCACATCCAGGGAACTCCAGCAGCAGCTTTGGCCGTGATGCTGTGTCCTTGTTGTACTCAGCTCCTGTATTGCCAGTCCTGCTGGTGCAGAGCAGCCCCCCTCGCCGCTGGATGTCCCCGAACCCCAACAGCTCCAATGCCATCGCTGCAGCACCCCGAGCTCTGCCTGCAGCACCGTCCTGCAGAGCCGCACGCCTGGCCCGACTGCAGCAGCAGACAGAGAGCCCAGGGGCCCTGTTTTCGGGCAGGAGGATGGGAACAGACACCCAGAGAGAGGGTCTCATCCTCCTTTCTCACCGCCATCCATCCCAGAGCGAGCACAGGCTGCCCGGTCCCTGCCAGCCTGGGAAGCTCCAGCGCCAAGTGACCTGGGTCAGGATGGACCCTCCGGTCTCCTGGGCTCGGGCAGCCGTGGTGTGGCCAGCGGGGCGCTGCAGGCTCTGGCAGTGCCCAAAGGGTTAAGCGCAAGAGGAGAGCGGGCAGCATCACTTCTGCACGACTGCATTTTTAGAGCAGGGCTTTGCAAGGCAGTGGTACCTTCCAGCAGCCTGTCTGCGCTGGGCAGATGGATGTCCCCTGGCAGAACCGTCCCGAGCATAGTTTGGGCTCGGTGCCCACCGGCCCCGCACCGGCGGGACCCCGGATACCTGGCAAACTGCAGCCACTGGTGAGCTGGGCGGCCACTCAGCTCCCATCTGCTGCGATGAAGCTGGGCTGAGCGCCGCACGCTCGCTCGTGCACTGCGAGGGAGTGCCTGGTGCACTGCAGCATGGCCCGGCGGCAGCGGCACAGGGGGGACCAGACCCCCACCCAGACCCTCGTGCTGCGGACACGATGTTGGAAAGGCTTGAAGGACAGCAAGGACGGAGCTGGAATCAGCATCCCACATTGGTGGTGGCAGTGGTGAGGACTGGGGCAATGCAAGGTGCCCCCGATGTGGGTGACGGCGTGGTGCCCCCAGCACTGGGGGGGCCAAGGCAGACCCCCAGCCCCAGCCCCAACCAAGCCCTTTGTTTGGCTCTGGCAGCTTCACCCTTTCGGCACATCCGGGGCCATTGATCAGCGGGGGAACAAAAAAGCATCGATGATTTATGTGGTCCCCTTCCAATCACCCCGCGCCACAGTCAGAGGCGAAGGCACATCAGTCGCTGCGGTCGGTCCACCCCGATGGATGGACGGATGGATGGATGGACAGACAGACCCTGGTCTGTACCCATCATTTAGCTGCTGGGAAGACGGGCGGCTGGGCTGGTTGCCCTCCCTCCCCCTGTGCCAGCCCTCCCCACGCAGCCAGCGCTGCACAGTCACGGCGCCCAGACGGCCACGCACACGCGCGCTGGCTCGGCAGACAGCGCCTGCGACGCAGCCCACGCGCACGGGTGGCACGGCACGGCCCCCCTGTCCTCTTCCCAACACGCCTGGCGCAGCCGCAAGGTGCGGGTGTAAAAGGCATCGCCAGCACACAGTGTCCCTGCAGCCACCTCCTCGCTCAGGCAATCGGGGTTCCTGGGGAGACGGGGGCTGTTCCCTAGGGATGTGGTGGTGGGCGAAGGGGCTGCGGTACCACGAGGCAGTGTCCACCTCAGGGTGATGGGCATGGCCCTCCCCAAGCACCCCGGGACCCCCAACGCTGCCCTACAGCTGCCCCCAAACCCCTCATCCCTATTGACGGCCACGCGATCCCTTTAATCCCCACTAAAGCCGGCACCTTCCTGCTTTGCTAACAAGATCAATGAGGTTTCTAATTGGGTTTTAATTAAACCATCAATCTGCAGCCAGTGACTCAATTACCAGCCTGGGCAAGAATGGGTGGCCCCAGCCCTGTTGCACCCCGGGACAGCCCCCGCACCTCGATGCCGCGGCCCTTCTCCCACGGGAACCCTGCTGGCCTTGGCCACGCTGCTGGGGTTCGGTGCCGCCCAGCGCGGTGACTCACGGGGCACGGCACCCTCTGCCCCCGGGCAGCAGCTCCCGCCAGCACCGCAACCAGGGCTCTGCGCCCCACAGGGACCAACTAGGGGGCACAGCCATGGGGTGGAGCCCCCCAGCCTGCCTGGGGATGTTGCAACCAGTGGGGCTGGGTAATGAGCCACCTCCAGTCCCACAGCCGGATACAACACGGCACAGGGTGGGGAATTGCCCTGCACCGTGGTGCCCACCAGGGTGAAGAGTCCCCCCTGCCACGGGTGACACCGTCCCCAGCCCCATGGGTGCCAGAAGATGTGTTGGAGGGATTGGGCCAGGCACAGCCCCAGTGCTGGAATCCAGCAGATGGGACTGGGATGGGCACAGCCTTGGTGCTGGGGTCTGGTGCTGCGATTGGGATGGGCACAGCCCCGGTGTCATGACCTGGCAGCTTGGAAGTCCCAGGAGTTTGGGCACCCCCAAGCCCCTCCAGCGAGTGGAGAGCAGGGACACAGCTCCTCTTCCCCGTGAGATGCTCCCCCAGGAGAGGCTGCTTCGCGCAAGGGCTCTTGAGAGCCCGCTCCAGCTCTCAGCGTCAGGAACACAAAGTCAGCCAGATAAAAGCCGCCTTGAAGATGTGAGTGTGGCGGCCACGCTGGCGGCTGGGAGAGCCACACGCGATTCTGGGCCCTCCCAGTGCACAGGTGGGCTCTGACCCCTCTGCCTCAGCCAGAACCAGCACCCCATGCACCCCAGGCACCAGCAGCCCATTTCCCAGCCATCCCGCTCTGCCCCTCCGTGGCACCAGGCACCCCGCGACCTCAGGCACCAGCACAATCGGTCCCCGCGCCAGAGCAAGGGGTGCAGAATGGCTCACCCCAACCTGCTCTGGGGGGCTCTCGGCAGCACTGGGGAGAGCTGGCCATGCCTGTGCCCATGCACCAGGACAAACCGCTGTCTTCACCTCAGCATTCTGAATGCTGAGCAGGGAGGTGGCATCTCACGTGCATCAGCAAGCCATGACTCGGCTGGGGACACCCCTGGGAGCCACTAACCATGGGGGCACCCCGGGGATGCAGCCACCCCCCTCTCAATCTCAGCACTGGGTGGGACGTGGCCACCTCGCACCTTCGCCCCGTGCCACCACACCCGTTCCCAGCATGACTTGGGAGCAGACGGCAGGGACCAGCCAAGGTCCATCCTGCACCCTCCGGGCTGGCCAGCTGCCACCAGTGGAAATGATGGGACAGACGGAAAGTGCAGCCGGACCAACAACTTGGCCAAGCAGAAGGAGGCTCCTCCACTGCCCGGAGTGTCAGATCCCACCTTCACACTTCCCCTGGGCTTTGCCAGCAGCACCCAAACCTGCTGCAGGAGGGGTGCCCCCTGTACTGGTGGCCCTCCTGGCCCCATGGCAACACCAGCCATGCACAGTGGTGGCCACCGTACTGCAGGAGCAAATGGTGGATGAGCCACCACCATCACCCCATTCCCCAAGGCACTGCTGGCAACTTGGGTGCTGCAGGTGGGCTCCATGGGGCGACCCCTTGCCCTGTCTGCCTGCTGAGGGCACCCACAAGGGCGCTCAGGGTGGTGCAGCGGGAGATGCAATAAATGTCTGGGGTGCTTGGCACAGCCCCCAAGGAGCTGAGCCCGCTGGCATCTCCCCCCCTCCCCAGAGAGCCCCGCGGGGCCGCGCAGGGCTTGTTTATTGCTCTGATTGCAGCGGGGTTGCTGGGATTTGCAGGCTGCGGCCCAGGGAGCCTTATTCCCCCCATAATTTATCTAATCCAGACACTTTGCCGCGCGGCTATAATTGCGGCCGAGCTGCCGCACTGCCTACCAATAAATATCAGAGCTCCGGAGTCCCTGGGACACGGCTCTGCCGCAGCCGCCCCCACCGCCCGTGTCTGGAGCCGGACACTCGTGGCCACGCCAGGGACGTGGGGGTCTGGCTGCGACACCCCCCGGGGTGGCACGGCAGGGGTGCCGCTGGCACCCCCCAACATTCCGTCCTTGGGGAGGTGGTGGAGCAGCGATGGATCAAGGAGCACGGCTGCAGGCGACGGGTGGGAGAGGTGCCCCCTTGGTCACGGTGGGGTGAGGATGGGGGTGACCCACCCGCCGAGGTCCCGGCAATGTCATGGCATGGGGACAAGGCCAGGGGTTGACGGAGTCCTGTCGAAGGAATGGGGGACAGAGGGATGCTCGGGGTGAGACAAGCACCTCGCCTTTGTGTTGCGCCTCGGCACGTCGCACACACGCACAATTTATGGGGCCCGGGCTTCCGCCTGGCGACACAATCTCAAAGGGAGGGGAAGGAGCTGCCGGGGGGTGGCGGGGAGCTCTCCCTCCCCACACAAATGGTCACAGAGTGGGGGGGGGCCACCAGGGAAGCCAACACCGATGGGCACCGGGCTGTGCTCTGGCTGGGCACCCTGCCACACCCCTGAGCGCTCGCGCCGGCGAGGGAAGGCGAGACGGGCGATTGCAGCAGGCGCAGCTCCCCAGTCCCCATGGGGGGTTCACTCACTTGCAGCCCCCCGTCCCAAGAGGACCCCAGCCCAGCCGTGCCCACCAACACCCATCGCTTGCGATGGTGCCTGTGCCCCACTTGGCTCTTCCAGGTGTGAGTACCACACACCCCATGCACCCATGCTGCCCCCACCCTGAGTGGGCGAGGGCAAGATACAGCCCCCCCCCAAAACAAGGTGTGAGGGAGGGGTGGCGGGTCCGTGCCCACCACCCACGCCTGTGGAGGTGTCTGTGGGCACGGTGGCGATTGACACAGCTCCACTTGCAGCCCCCCCATCGCCCCCGCACCTACTGGGAGTCCCTGGCTACCCTCCCAGGGATGGCATGGAACAGGGGGATGGGAGCACCCGTCGGACTTCCCACCCCACAGGGATGGAACAGAACGGGGGGATGGGGGCACCCATCGTGACCCCCCCCTCCAGGGATGACACGGAACCGGGAGGAGGGGCACCCATCGCCCACCCCAGAGACGGAAAGGAATGGAGAAGGGGGGGCACCCGTTGCGCCCCCCGCCGCCGGTGCCGCCCAGACAGACGGGGAGGGGTGCGTCTGGCGGCGGGGGCGCCGCAGCAGGACCCCCTCCCCATCCCCGGTGTTCCCATGGCGGGGGAGAGGGAACCGGTTGTGCTCTCCCCGCTGCCCGCCGCGGGCGGGGGCGGGGGTCATCGTCGTCGCGGGGCTCGATCCCCGGTGCCACCGACCCCGCTGGTGCCCGCACCACCCCTCGGGGCTCCGAGCCGCCCCCGCTGCCCCCGCCGGTCGGGTCGGGCCGGCCGGGTGGCTGTCCCCGCCTCCGCGGGCAGGGCGAGGTGGAGGGACAGGGAGGGGGGTCCCGGTACAGGAGGGTGGGTCCTGCAGCCCCTCCCGTATGGGGCACCGGTACCGGGGTGGGGAGGGTCTCGCAGCCCTTCCCGCGTGGGCCACCGGTACCGGGGTGGTGTCATTCAGCCCCTCCCGCATGGGGCTACCGCGCGGACACCGGTACCGGTACCAGGGGTGGGGATCCCGCATGTGGCACTGCGTGGACACTGGCACCGGTACCGGGGATTCCACAGCCCCTCCCGCATGGGACGCCGGTACCAGGATCTGGGCGGGGGAGGAGGTTCTCCAAACCCTCTCTCATGGGGCACCGGTACCGGGGTGGAGGTGTCCTACAACCCCTCCCGCATGGGGGCATCGCGCGGACACCGGTCCCGGTACCGGGGGCGGAGGTCCTGCATGAGGCACCAGGGGCGTGGGGGGGTCATGCAGCGTTTCCCGTATGGGGACACAGCGCGGACACCGGTACCGGGGGTCCCTCAGTGCCGGTACCCCCCCCCTCCACCCGGTGACCCCCCTCACCGCTGCGCGCCCCCCCGCGTGCCCCCGCCGCGTCCTTCCCGGCAGCGCCCCCCGCCCCACCCCGGCCCCGAAGACAACCCCCCCCCCCCCCGGCCCCCCGCCGCCTCCCGGTGCCGGCGGCCCCCCCCCGGCACTCACTGCAGGTTGGAGCTGTTCCAGTGCACGGCGTGGCGGTTGCCCAGGGCTGCCGGCGGTCCCCGGCCCAGCAGCAGCAGCGGCAGCAGGGGCAGCAGCAGCCGAGCAGCCATCCTGCCGCCGCCGCCGCGCCCGCCGCGATCCCGGGGAATGGGGAGAACCGGAGCCGCCCGCGCCCCGCGCCCCCGCCGCCAGCTCCGCCCCGCGCGCGCCCGCCCCCCGCGCGTGCCCGCCGACACCGCCGGCGGCACCGGCAGCGGCATCGGCACCGACACCAGCACCGCCACGGATATCAACATCAACACCATCACCGCTATCAGCACCGGTACCGGCATCAGCACCGACACTGGTACTGGTATTGGCACCGATATCGGCATCAACACCAGCACCGGTACCACTGTCACTATCAGTATCAGCACTGGCAGTGGTATCAACACCGGTACCGACATCAGCATCGGCATCAACATTGGCACCAGTACTGGTACTGACACCAGCACTGGTATCGCCATTGGCACTGGCATCAGCATCAACACCAGCACCGGCATTGTTATCAGTACTGGCACTGGCACCAATAATGACTTTAACACTGCCACCAGTACCGCTATCAGCACCTGTATCGGCACTGGTACCAGTATCAGCACCGGCACCGATATTGGCATCAACACCAGCACTGGTGTCGATACCAGTATTGGCAGCAGCTCAAGTATTGGTATCGGTACTGGCAGCATCACCGATATCGGCACCAGCACCAGTATCAGCATCATCACCAGTACCAGTACCGGCACCGGTATCAGTACTGGCAATAGCACCAGTATCAGCATCAACACAGGCACTGGGATCGGTTCCAGCATCAACACCCAGCACTGGTATCGGTACTGGCAGCGGCACCAGCACTGGCAGCACAAAGCAGGGCTGCCCCAGGACTGGGCTGTGCAGACCCATGGGTGGGAGCACCGGGCATGGGTCACACAATGATCAGGTGCCACTGGGACCCCCAGTGACCAGCAGGGCTGGGTCCCACTGGTAGTGGGGAGTAACCAACACTGAGGTCTCACCAGGACCCTCCATGGATGAGGACATCAGTGCCAGGTCCCACTGACATTGGGGTGGCACCGGGACCCCCATGGGTGGTGAGACTTGTGCCTGGTTCCACTGACACTGGGGTGTCACTGGGGCTCCTGTGAGTGAGGGTTCCAGGGCCAGGTCCCACTGACTTTAGGGTTTCACTGGGCCACCTGCAGGTGGGAACACTGGTTCCAGGTCCCACTGACATTGGGGTGTCACCAACACTGGGGTCTCACGTGGCCTCCTGCAAGTGGGGGCACCAAGGCCGGGTCATATGGACATTGGGGTCTTGCTGATACCCCCGCGGGTGGAAGCACCAGTGCCAAGTCCCACTGACATTGGGGTGTCACCAGGACCTCCATGGGTGGGAGCACCAGGACTGGGTCCCACTGAAATTGAGGTCTTACTTGGTGGGAGCACTGGGGCTTGGGGCCACCAGCCCCTGTGGGGCTCAGGGTCCTGCAGGGTCCTGGAGGTGCTGCTGCTGGTGCCACGGGGGTCACATGTGTTCGTAGAAGGGTTTGATTGCCCCGAGGACATGGGGACAGGCAGGAGGGTGGGCTCCCTGGGCACATAGCCACTTGGAAGGGTGGGCACTCCGCTACTCAGGAAGCATGGGCAACCACCTATTTGGATAAGTGAGCACCCAGCCACTTGTAAGGGTGGGCACCCAGCCACTTGCCACTGGCACAGGCGAGGCACGTTGGGACCAGCTTGCCAGGGCAGCCCGGATGCCGGGGGAGGACAGCCACGATGCCAGGCTCTCTGACCTGTCCCATCCTGCCCCAGGAGCCCGCACGTGGCTGAGCACGAATCCATGAGGCCGGACCCCCTGCTCGTCCCATACCACTGTGAGAGGCTGAAGGTCAGAAGTGCCTGGGGTTCTGGTGGCAGCCATGGGGCTAGTGGGTGCTCCCTGGGTGCTGGTCCCACCGGCCATGAGGGAAGGGATTGAGCTGGGTGCCAGCTCCAGATGCCCATCCTCAGCAAGATTCCTTAGCAACTGTCATGCGGCACCGCCCAGCAGTCCTGGCTGCCAGGTGATCCACACCCTGGCACATGTGTGCGCACACGAGCGCGCTCACACTGGCACAGCCACGCGCAGCTCACCGTGAGCTCCCACATGGGAGCGCGCCCAGGCGCATGCACAGCACCCACCTGGCAGCCCCTGCTCTGGCACCGCCGGCTTCGCACACGGCCAGGAGGATTTGGCAGCGTGAGGAGCCTGCAAAGGAAGCTGGGAGACTATGGAAACTGTGGCTGGCATGGATGCTTCCACTGGGAGCTGTCTTACTGGAGTGGTAATTGTGGCTGGGGTGGTCAAACATCATGTCCCCACATCCCTGTGTCCCAACATCCCCGTGTCCCTGCATCCTCACAGGCCCACATTCCCACAACCTCACATCGCTGTGACCCCACGGTCCTCTGTCCCCCTGCTCTGACCCCACTGCCTGAACACAGCGGCTCCCAGACCTGGGCAGGTGACATAGGGTAGCCCTGGACTTTGGCCACCTATTGCCCAATGCCAAGGTTAAGGTGACAACCCAAAGCCACCAGGGGAGCTCAGAGTGGGAGCAGTGCCGGTCCCCCTCAAGGCCCCTGTTTGAGTCTCCAACACCTCTTCAGACGTGGGGTGGCTACCCCAGCCTATGGATGGGGACAAGGATGGCGGTGGCCAGGGTCTTGTTGAGGTCCTCCCGGATCTACTCAGCATCATGGGGAATCCATGCCAGGTCCCACTGACACTGAGGTCTCACTGGGACACCTGTGGGTGGGGACACAAGGACCAGGTCCCACTGACATTGGGGTCTCACCAACACTGCAGTTACACTGGGACCCATGCAGGTGCAGGCACCGGTGCCAGGTCCCACTGACACCGTGGTCTCACTGGGTGGGAGCGCTGGTGATGCCCATGGCACAGCCCCCCCAGCCCCCATCTATGCTGGCAGCACTGGGGGGGCAAAGCCCTCACGGGAGCACTGCTGGGAAGTGAGAGGGGCCTGGCGAAAGTGCCTGGAGGACCAAAAAAAGCTTCTATTAATTATTTATCCAGAGAAGCGAAGTGAAAAAAACACAACATGTGGAAAAGGGCTCTGGTTGCCCAGGGGGGCTGGGGAGGTGGATGTTGCTGAATGGTGCAGGGTACCGGGGCACCCAGGTGCTGGGGTGCAGTGATGGTATCAGCGACATCAGCTGCCTCCCAGTGCACCCTGGTGCTGGGGCATCCCAAGGGGCCGTGCATCTCTGGAAGGGCCCCCGGCAGCACCGCGCTGCCGCCATGGAAACGCCTTGGCTCGACAAACCCATGGCAACACACACACCTCCACATGGAAACCCCCCCGCTCATGGCAACGCGCGCGCCGCTGCCAGCACCCACACAGCGCCGCGCTCACAGGGGGGACCCCGCGCCAGGGCACCCTGATGCGTAGGGCCATGGCGGGATGCGTGGAGTGGTCCCATGGGGACAGAGGGACCCAGGTGGCTGAACGTGCCTCGGGCATCACGGTGTGCACTCGTGCAACAGCATCGTCCCTGTGGCACAGGGACAGAGGGGCCTGGGTGGCTGAATGTGCTGGCACCCACTGGGCATCACCCCTGGGGGCAGAGGGACAGAGGGACGCGGGTGGCTGAACGTCACTCAGCGTGCACCCACGCACAGGTGCCATTACGCACTGGGCATCACCCCTGGGGCGCAGGGACAGAGGGAGCTGGGTGGCCGAATGCACCCTGAGTATCACAATGTGCACCCAGATGTGTGTGCTGGCACCCACTGGGCATCACCCCTGGGGTGCAGGGATGCAGGGACCGAGGTGACCGAATATGCCCTGAGCATCCCAGTGTGCACCCACGTGCAGGTTCTGGCACCTGCCAGGCATCACCCCTGGGGTACAGGGATGGAACCCGGCACAGAGAGGGGGCTTGCCAACCACGGCAGGAGAGGGCGTGAGTGGTGGGGACAGCCAGGTGACATCGCTCTCAGGAGGACATGAGGGGCCTCAAGCTCTCCCAGACAGCTGAGGCACAAAGAAAACCCGGCCACACCCCCCATTCCATGCACCCCATCTTCTCCACCCTGCGCCTGTCACACTGCAATCCAGCAGGTTTCTGATCCCAGGCAAGGGGGGAGCGGAGCAACCCCCCCACACACACCTGGAGTGGTGATGGGCCGTGGCCACGGTGACCACGGTGCCCGGAGCGAGGTGAGTCCAGGGGGTCCCGTTGGCCCTGCGTGCCCGACCGGGCACGGGACCCGCTTCGCCCGCCTTGGTTAATATTTAACCGCGGCTTCCTGTGACAGCGCGTCGCAACCGCAGAGCAGAGCCGGCATTCAATAAATCATCGCGTCGGGCTGGGAGCCGCGGAGGGGGGGAACAGGCGGGGGGGGGGCAGCATCGGAGCAGCGCCCAGCCGAGCGAGAGGGGGAGCCGATAAATAATTCATTAAATAAATAAACATGGCGAGAGCGCGGGGAGGAGGCAGGAGTTGTAACCAAGAAAGGGCTCGGTGAACGCGGGCATGAAATATTCACCAGCCACACCTACACGGCCCCAAACACGCTGAGCTCAGGGCTCCTGACCTACTGGGAGGAGCCAGGTTGCCGGCACGCGTCCAACCGGACACGGCAAGAACATACTAATGGTATGCAGAATGGGTGGACAGGACCACGGAGACAAGGCAACCGGGTTGGGGAACTAGTAGCCAGTGATGCTGGCATGTCTGCATGAAGCCAAGCAGCTCCCAGATCCTTCCAGCTCCTCCTGGTAGCACCCAATCATACAAATCGGGCAGCCCCATGCAGCCCCACAGTGGTGCCCGGGCACGCTGGTGTCCTTCTGGGCCAGGCTCACCACGTGCCGCGTGCCCGTGGGCTCGTGACCGCCTTGTTCCTCACTGCCCTTTTCCTTTTTCATCCCCGTGTTGGTCTTTAAATTTGAATGAAGGCCTCACGGATGGTCGCGCCGCGTCAGCATCTTGGCAAATGCTGGGCAAGCGCTGCCCCAGGGAGGGTGAAGGGTGCTGGGTCCCACCCACACCTGAGGAGAGGGGGCACCCCCAGCCCTGGGAGCATCTCATGGGACATCCGGGGGCGGCTTTGTGGCTGAGCTTGGAGGGATGGCAGCATGATTCAGGGCAGGGATGTGGCACAGGGGAGGCAAAGATGGGTGGCAGTGCCACGGGCAACAGGACCACCTCCCTGGCGAGACACAGGTCCATCCAGAGCAGCTCTGAGGGGGTGTTTAGAGGTGAGCTGTGCTACACAGATAGGCATAGGGGTGATTTGTGAATTAGCAGCTTGAATTAATTGGTGTGAGCTTGGTGGCACGGGATCACAGAGGAGGATTAATTGCCAACGCAAAGCCGGCCACGGCCATGGCCACGAGCGGGCAACTGCGCTGGATGGCGGCAGCGGCCGCAGAGCTGGGCTGTCGAGGGAAATCAGCTTCCTTGCGGAGCAGCCGGATGAAGCCATGCGTGGCTCCCGGCCCTCTTGCCTGGCTCCCGGCGCTGCGGCTGCTCCCGCTGCCCGCGGGGAGGAAGCCACAGGGTCCCTGCCTGGGGCGCCAGGCGCCTGCTTGCCGGAAACCTGGCTCCAGCAGGCTCTGTTGTGCCAAATCCTGCCAGCTTTGGGCGTGCGGGCACCCAGAGGAGCTGAGGGGGGGGTGTGTGCAGGCAGCCAGCACCTTGTGGTTCCCACGGTGTGGCAGCCGCGGTTCCCACGCCACCCTGGCACGCGGCTGTGCTGCTGGTGGGTGATCCCAGGTGGAAAGAGGTCAGCGCTGCAAGGCATGGAGCAGAAGCCACGCCACTCTCATCTCAGATCACCCTGCGATGCCGGACCGGGGTGCCAGGATCCCTGTGCTGCGACGCGCGCCCCGCAGCCCACGCGCAGGGGGTACCTGGCAGGAAGCGCCTGAGTCAGCAGCCGGCACTGGGTGACTCAGCCGGCTCCTCTCTTCTCCTCCCGCGTGGCAAACCTCCCTCCCGGCCTCAAGATCACTCCAATATCATCCTCCAGCAGCAGCCCCAGCCTGACTGGCCCTAACCCAGCCCCTCCTGCCCTGGCATGGATGCACCAGTGGGCTCGAGGGCGGTGCTGGGAGGGAGCCAGCCATGGGCAAGGGGGAGCACATGGGGGGCTGGCACCCAGCCCTGCTGCAGCCCTGCAGCAGCCACAGCACCCCGGGGAAGGGACAAGGGCACAGCACGGAGCTGGGGCTGCAACTGTTGACCTCGTCCCTGCCCTCCCTGGAGGTCTTCGCGCGGCTCACCCCAGCCCTGTGGCCCTGGTGGCCCCTGCACAGTGGCCAAAGGCTGCAGGAGGCACCATCTGGGGTGGGGACTACAGCCCGCTGCCCCCTCCAGCAGTCAGACCTGGGCAGGCAGTGGGCAGAGGGGTAATGGAGAGCCAAGCACGAGGCTGATGGCACAGGTGGCTGCATAATGAGGAGCTGCGAACATCCCACGCTGAGCCCCGCTACTTCCAGGAGCACACGAGCGCACAGAGGGCATGGGACCACCACACACTCGAGCCCTCTGCGAGGGACCTTGCAGCCCAGACTTGCCCTGGCAGTGTCTTGCAGCATCCCCAGGGCTCAGCCCTGCTCAGCCCCAGCAGCATCTCATCCTCCTGGAATGCTGCCTGCGCCTGGACCACACCAGCTCTGCCATTGCTGCCTGTGCCTGTGGCGCCGCAAGCAGCCCGAGGGTGAACACACGCGGGTGCCAGGGCTGTAGGTGTGTGAAGGGGCTCCCTGGTGCATCACCACACCAGTGGCCATGCAGTCGGTGCTGTGACCCTGAGGAGAGGTTTGAGCACAGGGCAGCTTCTCAGGGGTGGCAGGAGAGGGGTGAGGGACAATAAGGCTGGCAGAGCATTCATGGGATCCGGCATGAATCTTTTGACAAGTCAGACCTGGCACCTGCGCTGGTACAGGATGGTGGTGCTGGAGCCTCTGCCAGCCCCGCTCCAGGCCAGTGGGAGATCTCTCAGCTGCCGTTACTGGTGCCTAAGCGACGTTAATCTGATCAAGGGGTGACAGGCAGCATCAATATCCTGCTCTCACCATACATAGATTACATCGCAATTAGCATCTGTGGTCACAGAGTGCTGGTGGAGGAGGAAGAGGGGGACACAGGGAGTGCCAAGGCTGGGGTTGATGGGGACAGGTCCATGCTGTGACCCTGTGCTGTCCCTGCTCTGATCCCACAGGTCATAATTCCAGAGAACTGCAGGCCCTTGGTGCCAAACGAGGGATGGGGATAGGTACAGGGGTATTGACGGACGTGGGAACCACCTTGGGGACCCCTGGCTGGCATTGAGTTCAGGCTGCTTTGGCTCTGCCCTGGAAATGCACAACCAGCTCTGGCATCACCCACCCACCCCTTGGGGACATCCCGGGCTGGAGGTGGCAGCTATTGGCCCCTCAGCCTGGAGATGGGGCGAGAAGCCGGGTGCATGCAGAGCCCTGCACTGCTGCACCCTTGGAGCCGGGCAGAAGTGCGGGGAAGCAAATGAGCTAATAAATTGTGGGGGTGGCAGAGGGGGGCTCAGGATAAAGCATGCAGGCACAGAAGATTTCAGGGCCTGAAATATTCATCAGGTTTGATGCGGCATCCGCCGTCACGCTGGCCGTGAGCGATGGCGCGGGGTAGTTTTAATAATGCATCGCTCATAAAAGGCTGGCGAGAAGGGCCGGGGCTGTGGGGTGGTGCTGGGCACGGTTCAGCGCTCGCCTGAGATGCAGCAACTGGGTGGGGGTCATGGTGAAAATAGGGCAGGGTCCCTCTGACAGCTGCAGCCACGCCAGTGCCATGCGGCTGCCACGGTGCCAAGGGGATGGGACAACGTATGCGGTGACAGTGGCACCACCTGGGGACAGGTTGGCATGGCCAGCAAACCCGGGGGGGGGTGTGGAATGTGCCACCAGGACCCACTGCCCAAGAGGGCGGCAGAGGACCTCGGGTGGGTGCACCATCCCTGCAGCCCAGCAGTGGGATGCCAGCCAGGGGGTCCCGTGCCTGGGTGCAAGCGCAGCCCTGTGCCCCCAAGCTGCCATTGCAGCCACCTCACGCTCCCTTGCTAAATAATTCAGCGCATCGATCCACCTCCTGCCGCACCCGCTTCTGGCCACGGGCAGACCACACTGGCACCTGCCTGGCTCTGGCCCTGGGCTGGCACTGGCAGGGACCCGGGAGGTTGTCTGCGGTGCAGCCGGGCACACCAGCCATGTGCCCAGCAGGCCAGGTGCTGGCCAGGTGGCCCAGGGCTCTCACGTGGCTAACAAAGTCTTTGTCAGGGAAGCTTTTTAGCAGCCTGAGGAGCAAAGGAGCACGGCGTCGATCAATGAACACGGGCATCGCAGGGCTCCTGCACAAGGGGACCCTGGCATGAGGAAGGACCCTGTGCAGGAGCCCTCCGGCCCTGAAGCCCCTGGGGATTCACCTCCATCCCATCTCTGGGCATCGCACCTGCAGCTCCAACCTTTGGTGTCAGGGCTCCTCCACCCTTCCCAGTGCTCTCCCAGCAGGACACGTGCCCAGAGCGGATGGGTGGGCAGTGACGGCTGAGCACCCGTGGTGCTTTGTGAGTGAAACCCCAGCACCCAGCCCCACTGCTGACCTTCACAGCACCCACTCCAGGCACCCTTGGAAGATTGTAGAATCATAGAATTATTTGGCTGGAAAAGACCTTTGAAATCATCGAGTCCAACCGTCTCTGTCCACTACTGAACCATCGCTGAGTACCTTATCTACCTGGCTTTTTAACTTCCAGATAGGGACTCCACCACTGCCCTGGGCAGTCATTCCAGTGCTTCACCACTCTTTCAGTGAAGAAGTCTTTCCTAATATCCAATCTAAATATCCAATATGCAATCAAGTTTCTCCCCTGGTGCAACTTGAGACTGTCTCCTCACATCCTATCACTTGCTACTTGGGAGAAGAGACCAGTGCCCACCTGGCTCCAACCTCCTTTCCAGGAGCTGTAGAGAGCAGCCTCCTTTTCTGCAGCCCCAGGTCCCTCAGCAGCTCCTCGTAACACTTGTGCTCCAGACCCTTCATCAGTCTCGGTACCTTCCTCTGGACATGCTGCAGCCCTTCAGTATTTTTCTTGCATCATTCAGACCCGATGTTCCAGGCTGGAGCTCCCATGGGCCACCAGTCCCATCCCTGGGGATTCACGGGGACCCTGGCGCACGGCAGAGCTGGATCCAACATCGAGGGCCCTTAATATGCAGCGAGTGCAGGCAGCACGGACAGAGCTGGCAGCTGAATCGTGCCGCAAGGGCAGCTCCGGCTCATCCCGGCTCCAGCACAGCAGGATTATTGTCCATCAGGACTACAGCGGGCCGGGGGGGTGGGCAGCCAGCATCGCGGCATGCAGAGGGTCATGGCCTGACGGATGCAGGCAGGGATGGACGGACACATGGAGATGCACACACGCAACGTCCGCCTGCGCCCGCAGCCCCAGGCGTGCAAACGTGCCAGCATCCAGGCTGGCAACCGCATGCCCCGAGCGCTCTCCCCGCAGAGCTGGCTGCAGCCCTGGCCCCGGGCCAGCGGAGATAAGCAGCGATGCCCTCTGCTCTGACCCCGCCAGCCGAGATGTATCCTGCACCCAGCCCCGCACCCAGCCCCGCGGGATGCAGGTGGGATGCACTGGTCCCCGCACACGTGCCGTACCGGTGCGAGCCCGCACGCCTGCTGCATGCACCCTCATTGCTATGGCAGGCGCGGGCTTGGTGCGTGCAGCTCTGGCTAATTAGCCAGCAAGGGCCGGCTCCCTCCAAAGCCCCTGCTGAGTGTTTTGCTAAATTATAACCTTCACGATGCACATCAGGCAGCTGCTCAGGGAACAGGCGGCTCCAGCCCTGCGCGTCCAGTGCGGAGCGGAGATGCCTGGCTGGGGTGACAGTCCTCTGGGGTGACAGCCCACCAGACACCCACGATGGCTGGGTGATGCAGGAGCAGGAGCGAGGCGGGTGATGGGCTGCACGGTGTGGTCCCAAGGTGCCTGCGACCGGTACCCAGTGCCTCGTGCCCCGTGCCTGGTGCCCAGTGGCCGGTGGATGATGTCCAGTGGCTGGTGTAAGGTGCCCCGTGCCCAGCTTGCCCAGTGCTGCAGTCCTCTGAGCTCAGCACACGTTGCCCCCTCGGCTCAGCGTGTCCCCTCGGCATGGCGAGCCGATGGCCCCGTTTCCATGGTGACACAGAGCCATTTCCCATCTCCGGGATGCTCCCGGCAGCTCTTGGGTGGGGGCTGGCGCTGCTGCCCTGCGCCCATGGGAGACATGCAGGGCTTGGCACCACTGCCCTGAGCGGGGAGCTCTCCTCCCTTCCAACCCTTTGGGGGTCCACCGGGCCCCACATCCCACACTTCACATCCTAGGGCTGCCCTTGGGATGGCAGCAATGCCTGAACTCTTCCACGGCCCCAGGTGGTGAAAGGTATCAGGGTGTGCTGAGGTGAGGGGACCCCAGCAGTGTGGTCGGACAAGGGTCCCGATGCCAGGAGCATCCTCACACTTTGCAGGCAGCACCATGGGGCTGCAGTCCTGGGCCCAGGCTCATCCCAGCAGTGAGCTGGGGCACAGAGTTGGGCACAGATGTGCCATCGCTCCATCCTCATCTCCCGCTGCTGCCACTGGCACCTCCCAAGCTGCTGGCACAGCCCATCGCTTCTTTATCCCCCTCTTCATCTCAGCACTGCTTATTACCATTTCACATCATTTTCTCTTCCCAACGATACATTTTCCCTTCCCACTTTCAGAGGGGTTTAACTCCCACCCAACCTGCAGCACCCAGGGCATGGAGTCACCAGCGAGCACCAGGTTGAGGGCACCCAGGCATCGTTACCAGTGGGACCTGGGTGTCCTGGTGCTCGAGCATCCCACTTGGTGTGGCTGGCAGTGGGGGGGCTGGCACCAGCGGGGAGCCCCGAGGTGGGGAGATTGCGAGCCAGAAGGGCCGGGCTAATGGAGCCCATTCCTTTAATAGATTCAATTTCTGCCGTGGCTGGCTGCGGGGCGCGGAGCCATCAATTCGATTCAGGGGATGGGGAATCTGATTTGGAGCGGCCGTGCCATCAATTAGCTTTTATTGATGGCATTGCTCATTGGAAGTCGATGGGATTTGAAGCTGGCAGCAGCTCCCGCATACCAAGTGATTCCCTGCTCAAGGACAGGGCCCCGCTCCCACTCTGGAGTCCCTGCAGGGACCCCTCGGCCTCACCTGGGAAAGCGCTGGGGAGCTGGGGCAGGAGATGGGTCAAGGAGATGGGCAACCCCCCAACACCCCTGCATGTGGGTTCCACAGGGCATGCCCCCCCCCAGTATCCCTGTATGTGGGTCCAGCAGGGCACAGCCCCCCAGAATCCCTGCATGGGGGTCCCTCGGGATGTGGTTGCTTCCAGCATCCTTGCATGGGGTCCCTTGGGTTCAGTCCTTCCAGATGGCATCACCCCCACGCTGGGGGGGGCCCCCAAAGCACAGACTCCCGCATGACCCCCACATGGGGGTCCCTTGGGTGCGGCCACCCCAGATGGCGTCACCCTCACACTGGGGGATTCTTACAAAGCAGTGTCCCCCCTAGAATCCCCATATAGGGTCCCCCAAAATGTCATCAACCACATCTTGGGGGGGGGGGTGGGCACAAGGCACAGACGCCCGTGGGATCCACGCATGGGGGTCCCTTGGGTACAGCTGCCCCAGAGGGCATCATCCCCAAATTGAGGGGGTCCCACAAGGCACAGTGCTGTCCCAGAATCCCCGCTTGGGGGGGTCCCTTGGGAATGTCCCCCCCAGATGGCATCACCCCCACACTGGGGAATCCAACAAAGCACAGGGCCCTCCAAAACGGCATCATTTTTTTTGGGGGGGGGGGTGTCCCACAAGGCACAGATGCCCGTGGGATCCCCACACAGGGGTCCCTTGGGTATAGCCCCCCCAAATGGCATCACCCTCACATTGAGGGGGTTCCACAAGGCACAGTGGCATCCCAGAATCCCCGCATGGGGGGGGTCTCTTGAGTATGTGTTTCCCCCCCCCCCCAGATCACGTCATCCCCACATTGGGGCGGATCCTCCCCCAAATCCCCATATGGGGGTCCCACAGGGACCCCTCCAACCCGTCAGCCCCCAGGCACCGCCGCAGGGCCATGGGGCTGGGGTCCCCCTCCCATGCGAGGCTGGGGTTTGGGGTGCTGGGAGGGGGAAGGGCAGGCGGCGGCGCGGGGGGGGGAGGGGCACGGCACGGTCGATGGTTTCGCTCAGGAGAAGCCATAAAACCTGTCTGACGTGCTCAGCACCACTGCGGCAGGCGGGCGCGACGCCTGCACGGGCACGGCTGCCCGGGGGGGCTCCAACCGGGCTGGGCCCCCCCAAAGCAGGGTAGTTCCCCCAGGTTTTGTGGGGAGAGAAGCCAGCCTGGTCCTTTCTGCTAAGGGATCCATCCCATGGCTACCTGCGACTTGCCCCCCCCCCAGATGGCGTCACCCCCACTTGGGGGGGGAGGGCAGGGGGTCCCACAAGACACAGCACCCCCCAGAATCCCCACATGGGGATCCCTGGGGTACAACCCCCCTAGAGGGCATCACCCCCACCTGGAGGGGCCTCACAAGGCACACTGCCCCCCACAAATCCCCACAAAGGGATCCCTCACGTATGCCTCCCCCAGATGGCATCAATCCCGCATTGGGGGGGTCCCATAAAGGACAGACCCTCCCCTCAGAATCCTCACATGGGGGTCCTTTGGGTATGCCCCCCCGGATGGTGTCACCCCCATATTGGGGGGGGGGGTGTCCACAAAGCATAGGCCTCCCTCCCTGAGTTCCTGTATGGTCCCCCCTCCCAAGATGGCATCACCCCCACACTGGGGGATTCCCACAAATCACAGTGGCCCCCCTCCAGAATCCCCATAGGGGTGTCCTTGATACAGCCCCCCAGATGCCACCATCTACACATTAAGGGGGTTCCACAAAGCACAGTGCCAGTGCCCCCCCAGAAACCCCACATGGGGACCCCTTAGTCACATCATGAAATTGGCTCCTGTGCCTCTCTACGTTCCCCTTTGTGGTGCATCCTCACAGGGTATGTCGCGGGCAGACAGACAGAGGACCCCCAAGGGCAGCACGAGCCCGGCCACGGGCAGCGAGCAGGACAAGGGCACCCAAATATGGGCTCCGAGTGACACCCCCCCCCCAGCCCCTGTCCCTCCACAGGCGAGGGCTGTGGGTCCCCTTGCCTGGCACTAATTGCAGCTCGGCTGTAATTGAAGCTGTCCCTGGGCCATGAGCTGCCAGCTCATCAAATCACTGTGATTAAACCTCCCCCCAAGCCTGAAAAGTCGTGGTGAGAGGCGCAGGGCAGCCCCCAGGGGGGAGTCCCCCCAGTCTGCAGCCCAGCATCTCCTGGATGGGGACCACGAGGAGGGGACGGAGGGCAGGGGACCACGGACAGGAGGGGACGACGGGCACGAGGACACCGTGTGGAGGGAATGGGCGGCAGGAGGGGACAGTAGAGGGGAAGGGATGGTGGGTAGGAGGGAACTGTGGGCAGAGGATGTCAGGCAGGTGATAGTGGGCACGAGGGGACGGTGGGCACGAGGGGATGGTGGGCAGGAGAGGACGGTGGGTAGGAGACCACGGTGAGCAGGGCATGGCATACAGGAGGGCACCAAGGGGAGGGGACAGTGGGCAGGAGGGGATGATGGGCAGGGGATGGAGGGCAGGAGGGGACAGTGGGCAGGAGGGACCACGGTGGACAGGAGGGGACGTTGGACAGGTGATGATGGGCAGGAGGGGATGATTGGCAGAAGGGGACAATGGGCAGGAGGGGATGATGGGCCAGGGACAGTGGGGAGAGGATGACAGGCAGGTGATGGTGGGCAGGGAGGGACGGTGGGCAGGGGACTGTGGGCAGGTGGGGATGGTGGGCAAGAAGGGATGGCAGGCAGGAGGGGCTGGCTGGCAGGGGACCATGGGCAGGAAGGACGAGGGGGCAGGAGGGGATGGCGGGCAGCACGGTGCCAGGGGTGGGGGCTGCAGGGAGGGCACAGCGATCTTGCAAACACTGTATTGCTCGGCTCAGTCACTACCAGGGGTTAAAACCAAACCGTAGGGGCCGGTGACGGCACTGAGGAGGGCGTCTTCCCAGAAGACAGATCCGTGTGTCCTCGCCCGAGGACAAGGTTGCAGAGGGGCCTCATCTGGCACCCGGAGGAGCTGCTGCCCCACTCCAGGGCCTGGGGGTCCCCAGCCCCCCCCCCCGGGGCAGAGGGTCCATGGAGAAAGGCACAAGAAGAGGCGCCGGTGCTGGGGCAGAGCAGGAGTTCGCTGAGCTGCCGGGAGCCCAGTGCCGGGGCAGAGCGGCCAGCGGGGCCGGAGGGTGGTGATGCCAATGGGAAGCGAGATCCCTGGGAGGGAAAGAGCCCCATCAGGGGATGCTGCAAGGAGAGTCAGCCTGGCTGTTCAGCCTGGAGAAGAGAAGGCTCTGGAAAGACACTAGAGCAGCCTCCCAGTGCTGAAAGGGGCTCCAGGAAAGCTGGAGAGGGGCTTTTTAGAGGGCCTGGAGTGACAGCACAAGGGGGAAAGGCTTTAAATTGGAAGGGGAAAGATTTAGATTGGACATTAGAAAGAAATTCTTCACGATGATGGACAGGAGGCTCTGGCCCAGGCTGCCCAGAGAAGTGGTGGCTGCCCCATCCCTGGAGGTGTTCAAGGCCAGGCTGGATGGGGCTTGGAGCCAGTGGGAGGTGTCCCTGCCCATGGCAGGGGAGTGGAACTGGATGGGCTTTGAGGCTTCCAACCCAAACCATTCCATAGTTCCATGACCTTTGAGGTCCCTTCCAACCCAAACCATTGCATGATTTCACACTGGGGGCTGCATTTGGTAGATGAGAAGCTCTCAGAAGTCTCACCAGAGGGACAGAATCCCCTCCCTTGCCCTCTGGATGCAGCCCAGGATACAGATTGTTTTCTGGAAGGTGTCCAGTCCCATGGCAGGGGGCTGGGACTGGCTGATCTTTAAGGTCCCCTCCAACCCAAACTATTCCATGATTCCATGAACCAGCTCCTCCACGGGCACCCACCACCTGGGAGCCCCCTGTGCCCCCCTCACCTTCCATCCCGGGGCTCCTGGCCCCGGCTCGGCTCCGTCATGGTCCAGCGGGTGAGTCGTGGTGTGGGGCTGCCCCGTGGGCTCTGGGGGGGACGGCGGCAGAGGAAGAGTCTGGAAGCAGGCAGTGGGGCAGAGCCCATCTCCCCACCGTGGGCTGCGTCGAGGGTCAGATCCAGAGCAGGGTGAGGAGCACGAGCGCCGGGCACGGGATGCAGGGCTGCAGTGGGGCTGCGATGTCCCGGGCAGGCACCGTGTCTGCCAGGACAGGAGCAGAGGGCAAGGCAGGAGTAGAGGGCAGGGTAAACCAGCCCCTGGACCCTCAACTGCCCCTGACACTCCTGCCCAGCCCATACTCACCCTCTGGCCCCCCATGGCCTCGGGGCTGCGAATTGGGCACCTCTGTCACCGGCTCCGGTGCTGAAACAAACCCCAGTGGGGTCAGTGCACTGCTGCCCTGGGGTGCAGTGTCCCCCTCAAAGCCCCAGTGCAAACCAGTTCCCCCAGCGGGGACCAGACTGCCCCAGAGACAGGGGTGGGGGAGGCCCAGGGTTTGGGGTGCAGCCTGGACTCACTGGTGCCTTTGCAGCAGACGTAGACGCGCAGCTTCAGGCAGCGCCCGGTGCTCTCGGGGCTGGGAATGGCTGGGGAGAGGGGACAAAACAGTGGGGTCCCCCCCTCCTGGCAGAGTCCCCCCAGCCCGGGACGGGACCCCCCAGCAGAGGATCAGAACTGGGCCAGGGGCGCCCCCTCCCGGTGGCTTAGGGGGCGGCAACCCCTGCACCCCAGCCCCGGGGCATCTGGACCCTCCAGCTCTCCATCCCAGGAGCATCCGGACTCCCCTGCACCCCAACTCTCCCCACACACTCCCCAGTCTATGTTTCATTCGGACCCCTGGGTGCATCTGGACTCCCCCCTGCACCCCAGCCCCAGGACATCCAGACCCCCACCTGCACTCCAACCTCATGGGCACCTGGATCTCCCTTGCAACCCAACCTTGCAGCATCCGGACCCCCTGCACCCCAACCCGGGGCATCCAGATCTCCAGCGTCTCCATCCCGGATTATCTGGATGCCCCTTCTGCACCCCAACCCTGCAGGCATCCAGACCCTCTGCACCCCAACCCTCCCCTGTGTACCTCAATCCCTGTTGCATCCAGACCCCTGGGTGCAGCTGGACCCCCCTTCCATGCACCCCAACCCTAGTTGCACCCAGACCCTTGGTGTGTCCCAGGGCCCCATACACCCCAAACCTCGTTGCATCCTGACCCGCTCTTTCACTCAATCTCAGCTGCATTCAGAGCCCCAGTGCACCCTCCCCCTCCCCTACATCCCAGCCCCAGTTGCATCCAGATCCTTGGTGCACCCCGACAACCTTGTGCACCCCAGTCCTCCCCCACGTACCCCAATCCCTGTTGCATTCAGACCGCTTCCATGCACCCCAACCCCAGTTCCATCCAGAGCCTCAGTTCTCCCTCACCCTCTCCCGTACCCCAATCCCAGTTCCATCCCAATCTTCAGCACACTCTGACTCTCTCATGTGCTCCAAACCAGCTTCCACCCCTGGGTGCAGCCGGACCCCAGTGGGACCCAACCTCATTTGCACCCAGACCCTTGGTGTACTCCGACTCCCTGCTACACTCCAACCCTGCTTGCACCCCCCCCCCCCGTTTACCCCAGCCCCAGTTCCCTCCAGAGACTCAGTGCCACCGCACCCTCTCCTGCACCCTGACCCCAGTTCCATCCACATCCCCAGTTCATCCCAACCCTCTTGTGTGCCCCAAACCCGGCTCCACCCAGACCCCTGGGTGCAGCCCGATGTTGGTGGGACTCAACCCCACTGCACCCACCGCAGCTGCGCCCCGGGGCCACTCACAGATGTAGTAGTAGGTCTCTCCCGGCTGGAACTCAAAACCCAGCGAGAAGGGAGTGAAGCGTTGGATCTTCTCGGAGAAGCGGACGGGGCCGAAGGGCGCGTGGGGCCGGTTGCACACCCAGCGCTTGAAGGCACCGGGGGTCTCGTAGCAGCCGCGATAACCCTCCTGGTCCACCATGAAGAGCGTGAAGGTCTCCGCCCGGCCGGCGGGCACGGGCCCCTCGTAATGCGGGCAGTAGATGTCCAGGTAGTCATTGATGGCCACCTGGATGGTGTAGTCGTCCTGCAGGAACCTGGTGGGCAGGGGGAGTTGGGGGTCCCGCTGGTTCCAGGGATGGACACAACGCTGCCCCACGACCCCGGCAGAGCAGGTGGCCGGGCTTTTGCTAAAAGGGCTCCCGGGCACCCGGCTGCGCCACACAACCAGGCATCAGCTCGGATTAGCCGCAGGCCACTGGAGCTCAATGGGCTTGGCCGCTGGGGCCACGGGGAGCCCAGCCACATTGGCCAAGGCACAAAGCCCCTCGCCCCAGGCACCCGCCTCAGCACCCGCCCCGAGCTGATCAGCACTGACACCACGGCGGGGGGGCTGCAACGCCACCGGCACAGTTGGAGCAGGGGGCACGGGGGGCTCTGTTGGATGGGCTGGCAGGGGGAAGGGGACTTGGGGGGGCACTGTTGGTTGGGCTGGCAGGGGGAAGGGGGCTTGGGGGGGCTCTGGTGGCAGGGCTGGTAGTGGAGGTGGGCTTGGGGAGCTCTGTTGGCTGGTCTGGCAGGGGAGGGGGGTTTGGGGGGGCTCTGTTGGCTGGGTTGTCAGGGGAGGGGGACTTGAGGGTCTCTGGTGGCTGGGCTGGCAGGTGAGGGGGGGCTTGGAGGGTCTCTGGTGGCTGGGCTGGCACGAGAGAGGGGGCTTGGGGAGGCTCTGGTGGCTGGGCTGGCAGGGGAGGGGGCCCAGCATGGGTACCTGTGTGGGCAGGTGCTGGCGTGGCTGCATGAGCTCACGCCTGGGCAAACAGCGTGTGGAGCCAGGCCAGGGTGGAGCTGGCACCTCCGCGAGCACACACATGCAGACACACATGTGCACACACCTGTGCACACGCACACACACATGCGCAAACACATGCACACACCTGTGAACATGCACACACTTCGTCCTGCCTGCCCCGCACAGGCGACAGAGCCAGAACCCTTCACCCTCTTCCCGGCCCCCCTTCCCTGACCCGTATCCCAAGGGGACGCATCCTGTCACACCTGGGCACCCACCAGCCCAACAGAGCCCTGGCCTTGGTGGCAGTGATGGGGCTGCCAAGCTGCACTGGGGGCTCAGGATGCAGCCCAGTTTGGGGTGAATGGGGGAGTGGGTTGCAGGCAGGGTTGAGGTGTTTGGGGGATGTTGGGGCACACCAAGGGTCTGGATGCAACTGGGGTTGGGGTGCATGGAGGAGGGTCGAGATGCTCAGAGAGGGTCTGGGCACACAGGGGTCTGGATGCCTCAGGGTGGGGGCACTGGGGGTCCAGATGCCTGCAGGGTCGTGGTGCATGGGGAGTTAGGGGTGCACAGGATGTCCATCTGGATGCCCACAGTGTTGGGGTGCATGGGGGAGTCTGGATGCCCCGGGGTGGGGGTTTGGAAACCTGCAATGGGGATCCGGATGCTCCAGGGTGGGGGGTGCATGGGGTGGGGAGTCCAACTGCACCCAGAGGTCTGGATGCAACAGGGATTGGGTTGGCAGGGTCATCCCATCCCACCAGGAAGGGGGCTGTGGGGGGGTACCCTGGTTCCAGCCCCCTCCTCACATCATGGTGCAGTGTTTATGCCAGGCACAGATCCCTGGCAGCCTGGGCATCAGTCACGGGGTTGGCAGCGCTGCCAGGGAGCCCCGGGTCACAGGCACCCCCAAAGCCAGGGGCTCTTCCTGGACAGGTTCCCTGCTGACTCAGAGCATCCCGGACAAGCCCGGACAGGGGTGAAAGGTGCCGGGGGCTGGGGATCTGTCCTTACCCCGAAGGGGGGGCACGTAGCCCCTCCCCCTTCCCTGGACACCCAGGGCTGCACGGTTCTCACACCTCCCAAGTGTCCCAGGGCTGCCCACCAGCCCCATGCCCACCATCATGACCAGGCTTGGTGCCCCCTGAGGATGCCCAAAGCTTCAGTACCACCAAGGGTGCCTGTGCTGAGTGCAGGTTGTTGCCACTTGGGGCTTGGCACCACCAGGAGTGACCACTGGCTTGGTACCACCCGGGCCTCGGTGCCACTTGGGGCTTGGCACCACCAGGAGTGACCACCTGGGACTTGGTGCCACTGGAGCTGCTCACCAGGTTGTTAACACACAGAGCTCACCTGGGGGTACTCACCCAACACCACTGGGGGCTCAGTGCCACCATCAGTGCCTGATGCCTCGGTGACACTGGGGATGCCCGGTGGCTTGGTACTGCCCAAGCCTCAGCACCACCAGGTAAGGCCTGGGAGTGCCCAGTAGCTTGGTACACAGGAGCCCTCACCGGTTTGGTATCACCTAGGGGTGCCTGGTGGCTTGGTACCACCCAGAGCTCAGTACCACTGAGGATGCTCAGTGGCTCAGCACCACTAAGGGTGCACTAAGGCCTGAGGTGTCCAGTGGCTCCGTATCACCAAGGGACACTCACCTGCTCACTACCACCTCAGGCTTGGTGCCACTGGGGATGCCCAGTGGCCCAGCAACACCGGGGATGTTCACGGGCTCGGTACCTCTCGGGGCTCAGTATCACCAGGGGAGCTCACCAGCTCGGTCCTCCCGTTGATGCCCGGTGGCTCAGTACCTCCCGAAGCTCGGTACCCTGGTGTGGGCTCGCTGGCTCGGTACCGCCCGGGTATGCCCGGTGAGCTCGGTACCTCCGGGGCGGCTCATCAGCTCGGCACTACCGGGAATGCCCAGTGGCTCGGTACCAGCCTGCCGCTCAGTATGCCCCGGTGCTCGGTACCTTTGTGTGTGCTCACCGGCTCAGTACCAACAATGGCCCGGTACCCCCTTATGTGCTCACCAGCTCGGTACCGCCCGGGGATGCCCGTGGGCTTGGTACCAGCCTGGGGCTCGATACCTCCCAATGTGCTCACCGCCTCGGTCCCCCGGTGCTGCCCGGTGTCTCGGTGCCTCCAGCCCCGCCCCCCGCCGCCCCCCGCCCCGTGGGTCCGTTGCGGCGGGGCTCGGGGCGCACAAAGGCGGAGGGGGGCCGTGCCGGTACCTGGGGTTGCTGCCGTTCCAGTGCACGCCGTGGCGGTGGTCGCGGGGCGGCGGCGCCCCGAGCAGCGGAGCGCAGAGCAGGAGCCCGAGCAGCGCGGGGCGCATGGCTCCGCTGGCGGGGGGGGGGGGCGCGGGGGGCGGTGGGGCCGGGGCGGGGGCCGGGAGGGCGGGGGGAGCCCTGCCCTCGCCGCCAACTTCGGGCCAATCCGCGCCGCCCGGCAACTTCTGCGAGTGCCATTAACCCTTGGGGGGCGGCACCGGCACCGCAACCCACACGCCACCCCGGCATCGGTACCCGGGGGCTGGTACCCCGGGACCGGTACCACGGGACCGACACCGGTATACCGGGACCCACCCGGCACATGGGGAATGCCACCGGTACCTCGGGACCGGGACCGGTACGCCGGGACCCACCCGGCACTCCTGGCACCGCAGGACCGGGACCGGCACCCCGGGAACTGTATCGGTACACCGGGACCCGCTCGGCTCCCCGTCACCGTCACCCCGCGACGGGAACTGGTACCCCGGGATCCACCCGGCACCCCGAGACCGGCATCAGTACACCAGGAATCACCCGGGACTCTGGGATCCACCCGGGACTCTGGGATCCACCCGGCACCGGTACATCGGGACTGGTACCCTGGCACCGGCACCCCGGGACCGGCACCTGTACACCGGTCCCGAGGTACCTTAGGAATGGCACCGGCACCCCGGGACCGGCACCTGTACACCGGTCCCGAGGTACCTTAGGAATGGCACCGGTACCCCGGGACCATCCCGGCAACCCCCAGCACCCCAGGACTGATACCGATACCCCGGGACAACCCCGGCACCCCCCGAGCACTCCCGACACCCACCTGGCACCCCAGGGCCGGTACCAGCATTCCGGAACAGCATAAGCACGCTGGGACCCACCCGGTATCCTGGGATCCACCCGGCACCAGCACCCCTGGACCGGGGACTCTCACCGTGGCACCGGGACCCCAAGACCACCCAAAATCCCGGGGATGGTACCGGTACACCGGGATCCACCCGGCACCCCAAGATTCACGGGGCACTCCCCGGCACCCCAGGAACGGCACCGGCACCCCAGGACCGGGACAGGTAACTTCGGGATCACCCGGCACCACAGGAAAGGGACTGGCAACCCGGGACCGTCCCGGTACCAGCCGGCACTCCGGGACCTGGACTGGTACCTCAGAATCCACCCAGCACCCCGGGACCGGTACCCCGGGACCTAATAGGCACCATCGACACCGTGATGAGGCGCCGGGGACCGGCACCGACGCCCCGGGACCCTCCCGGCACCTCGGGCATCGACCAGAACCGGCAGCACCGGGGGCTTCCGTCAGCCCCCGGCCCCGGGCATCAGCAACACCGGGACCGCGGCACCGGCGGGGGAGGGGAACAGGTCTGTGCACACAGGGTGGGTCCTGCACATGCGTGTTTCCATGCACAGGGAATGGATCCTGTACCCACGCGTGTCCTTGCACACAGCGTGGGTCCTTGCGCACTACGTTTCCATGCACATAGGCTGGATCCTACACCTACGTGTGCCTGTGCACACGGGGCGGATCCTGCACACGTGTGTTCCCATGCACAGGGGTTGGATCTTGCACCGATGTGTGTCTGTGCACACGGGGTGTGTCCTGCACATGCATGTCTGCATACATGGGACAACTCCTGCACACGTGTTGGAGCACCCATGTATTCCCTTGCACACTGGTCAATTCTTGCACCCGTGTCTCCATGCACATGGGCAACTCTCGCACTTGCGTATCCATGTACAGGGCAGATCTTGTACACACGTTCCCTTGCACAGGGCAGCTCTTGCACATGTATGCATACATGGGACAGCTTCTGAACGTGTGTTTGTGCACATAATCAGCTCTTGCATGTTCCCTGGCACAGGGGTTTGCTCAGGCACACGTGTGTCTCTGCATACGGGAAGCTCTTGCACATGCATGTCTGTGCACACAGGACAGCTCTTTGCACATGCAAGTTCCCTTGCACAGGGGCAGTTCTTGGCACACCCATGCTCCCTTGTGCACACATCACAAGGGGCAGCTCTTGCACACACGTCTGCCTATACGGGGAAGCTCTCGCACACACACTTGTGCACAGGGACAGCTCTTGCACACGCATGTTTGTGCACACGGCCAAATCTTGCACACTCACGCTGCCTTGCACACCAGCAGCTCCTGCACACCCCTACGGCCTTGCACAAGGCCCCTCCCTCCAGCGCCCACGTGACTCCGGGACACCTCCCGCCCGGGGGCGATCGCATCCCGGAGCCACTTCCGCCCTGGGCTGAGCACTTCCGGTCGCGGCCGCAAGGGCTGTCGGGAGTTGTAGTTCAGTGCCCCCCCCCGCCCCGCCCCCCCCCCCCCGGTGCGGCGGAGGCGGGGGCAGCTCGCAGCGCCTTTATTGGGCGGGGGTCTCACGCCTCCGAGGCGGGGGAGGTGCCGGCCTGGGGGGAGAAGGGAGGCGGGAGATGGGGGGGAGATGAGGGGGGGAGAAGGAGGGGAAGGGGAGAAGGACAGAAGGGGGGAAAGGAGGGGAGGGGGGGAAAGGAGGAGGGGGAGAGGAAAGGGGGGAAAAGAGGGGGAAAAGGGAGGAAAACGGGGGGGGAAGGGGGAAAAGAAGGGGGAAAAGGAGGGAAACGGGGAAAGGGGGACAAGAGAGGGGAAAAAGGGGGAAGAGGGGGGAAAGAAGGGGAAAAGAGGGGGGAAAGAGGGGGGAAAGAGGGGAGAAGAAGGGAGGAAGAGGGAAGAAAGGGGGAAGAAGAGAGGGGAGAAGGGGGAAAGAAGAGAGGGGAGAAGAGAGGGAGAAGAGAGGGGAGAAGGGGGAAGAAGAGAGGGAGAAGTGGGGGAGAAGAGGAGGAGAAGGAGGTGGTGAGGCAGGGCGGAGGGACAGCTCCTGCCCCTATCGCAGCACCCCTGCTCCACTGCCACCCCCCTACCTCACCCACCCCCACCGACCCCCCAGCCCATCAATACCAGCTCCTGCCACCCCCCATTCCCACCACACCAACCCCTGCCCTCCGCAATCCCCCTGTCCCCAACACTGACCCTCGGCTCCCCCAGTCCCTCCGTCCGTCCCCCCCCCCCCCGACCTCTTCTCCCCAACAGCTCCCCCCCACCCCTCTGCCCCCTCCACAGCCCCTCTCCAGTCTTCTCTGCCCCACTGCCCCCACATGCAAACCCCTACCTCCCCCACAACCCCCAACACCGGTTCCCGCTGCCCCCTGCACTGAGCCCTGACCCTCCACAGCCCCCACGACACCGACCCCTACCCCCCTGACACCTGCCTGCCCCCAAGCCCCCCAACACTGGTCTCTGCTGCCCACCCCCCCCCACTGTCCCCTCACAGCCCCTAGCCCTACCCCCCTGACACTGCTGCCCCAACCCCCTCAGCCCCACAGCCCCCCTGCATCAAACCCCCAGACCCCCACACCAGCCCTGCCACCCCGCAGCCCCCCATCATGTCCCCCCTCTCCCTTACCCCTCCATTCTGGCACACCCCAGCCCCCCATGCTGGCCTCCTGCTCTGGCCCGCTTGCAGCACTCCTTTGCCCCCCGCCAGCCCTGCCCATGCCGTACTCACCGGGAGGGAACACGGTGACGTAGGGGTGCCCGGGGGGGGTCTCACTATGGGATGCGAAGGTCCTGGGGGGTCCAAGGGCAGCGGCCGCTGAGGCGGGGGGGGCTTGGCTGGACCTGGAGGCTACAGAGACACGGGGGTGTCAACACTCTGGCGTGGACAAACCCCCCGCTGGGTTTGTGGGGGTCCCAAACCACCTCCCTTATTCCAGGGAGAGGGGGGTAACACCGTCCTGCCCCCACACGCCGGTGCTGCCCGCCCGATCCCCGTGA